>CALSCO010001917.1:0-32609 GCA_943704415.1 Parvularia atlantis | reverse complement strand
TCGCCCGTCCCGGCTAGCGCAAAGACGAGCAGGGCGCGCTCGGTGACATGCACATCCTTGGCCTCGACGAGCTGGCGCTGCAGTGTCGCGAGAAACGACTAAAGCTCGTCTCGCCCAGCCGTCGCTCTTGGCCAGCTACGTTCAGCGCTGTAGGTGAGCACGGAGAGCTGCGTCCGCTCGTACCACGACGTCCTCGCGCCCGTGTTGTGCGGCCTCGCGCAGCAGCGTGCTGATGCCTGCCGCGCGCGATTGGGTCAATGCCCTCCACGGCCGGATGTGCGTTGCGAACGCACCGCCGAGCACGCACACAGGCCAGTTTGCCGACCGCGCATGAGCATGGTCATCGACTGTGCACGCGGCGCACGACGGCCGAAGCGGGTCATTAGAGGACTGGAAACAGCGTCGCCAGGCAACTTGAAGGGCGGGCAGGCGAGACGGAGCCTGAGTACGCACGGCACAGTGACGACGAGCTCGCGATCTTTGCCTCGCGTGCGCCTGCGGACGCGCAGGAGGCGCGTCGCTTCTACTCGTCTCAGGTCGGTGGCGATGACAACGTCAAACAAGCGAGCGCAGAGAAGAGAACAGCGAGGCCAGTCGCAGCAGCGTAGGGCGGCCACGCTCGCGCTCGGAGGGGACGACCGTTGTGACAGGCTTGAAGACGGCTGTTCTGCACGCCCCCGATTGCGGGCAGTTGTCAGCCAAAGAGCCTGGGCCGATGGGCGCGCGGCGCAGCCTCAAGCGCACCCTGGCTCTGCAATACGCGACAGGCGCATGAGTTCTGCGTCGTCGCACAGGCAGTCGTCCATGCCATTGAGCAACGACGTCAGCAGCACCTGAGCCATCGAAGGGTTGTCAGCACCGCACCGCGCGGTCAGCCGAGCGCACAGGGTCCATTACGACGTTGAGCCGATAGTAACACTCGTTCCGATCGTGCACAAACGGCTTGAGCACCGTGCGCGCAACGTCCTCGCGGAACGTCCAGTCGATCTGCCCATGCATTATCATCTGTCCGTGCGTGAACACCGCTGAGAATGGCGTACCGGCTGTTGAGGTGGCGCGTGTGCGCACCTTGTTCATGTCAGAGCTGCGGTACGCTGCCTCAAGCCGGAACAGGTCCTGCAGGATCACCGCAAGGTACGGGATGCGCGGCTGCGATGCGGCAGCAAACGCCTGGCGGTAGGCGGCGTAGTTGTGGTCCGGATTCATCAGCTTGAACATGTCCTCCATGGTCTGTGCAACGCCGATTTCTGTTAAGCCGCGAGTGGGCGCAGCCAAGGCATACCTGTATCGTTTTCGCCGGCACCTGGCTCCAGGTCTCATGCAGACGGGTGATCGCGTTCAACTTGAGGCCCGCAATGATAGAAAAGACCGTGTGGAAGTTCCGAAGGCCTGTGCGCGCACGGCGTCGTGAGCTGTCAAGAGTACTCACAGTCAACTCATCCGCACGGTGCACTTGCGCTGCCATCCCAATGAACTTGCCGATCACTTTCCGGCGTCGGCGCATGGTCGGCTCCTACGGCACCAGTGAATGAGTCGCGCCCCACCTGCCACGCGGCGGACCATGGTCGTACCAGTAGAACCGTCTTGGCCACGAAGCACGCCATGCGGTTGAAGCTGTCAATCATCTCAAACAGGCGCGGCGCAACTTGGGCGGCGTCCGGCCGCAGCCACTTCTGGTCCGCGAGCTCGTGCAGCTGCAGCAGCAGCTCAGTGACCAGGCCACCGGTGTGCGGGCCACAGGAGACGAACCGAGATCGCCCGGAAGACGGCGCTGTCTAGCACGGCCATCTGGATGGCTGCACGGCGCGGGTCGAAGACGGACGCCATTTCTTGAAAAACCGGCTGTACGGGCGGTTAAGAGGGGGCAAGGCGACAGCTGCGCGCGGAGCCGTCGACGGCCGTAACGCACTGCGCGGGCGACCTTCATCTGCTCGTAGATGGGCGTGTTTGTCGCTCGCGCCCACTTCTCGTTGGCCACAAAGCGATCGCGGTGCGCGCACACGTCAAAGCAACGGCGCAGGTTTCTCGCGATCATCTTGGACTGCGAGCCCAGGCGAGTTTAGCGATACAGCCGCTCGCGCCGATAGGCGCGCGTGTGCACCTCATTCGCCACGTCCGTGTCGAGAAAGTCGGAGAGCGCCCGCACGACGGCAGGCTGGTTGGCAAAGTCATCGCAGCCGCGGCGAGCCATCCACTGCTTTCTGCTCGGCCATTTGCACGTCAGCAACAGACTCGAGCGGCCAGGTCTCATCGCGCACGCACAGTGCATCGCACACGCGCAGCTGAATGGGGTACTTGAAGGCGAGGTTGTAGTCGCCGGCTTCGGCGTCCACCGGCCGTGTCAAGACCTTGTAGCGCTCGGCCAGCTTCTTGAGAAAAACAAGCGGGTCCACAAAGGTTGACAGGGTCAGCAGGAACGTGCTCTGAAAGCGCTGAGACTCTGACCATAACGCGCACGTCAGTCAGGCATGCACATATCACGTGTTTTTTTTTTCCTCGCCGACGCACTGTCGGTCATCTCGGGCTGCGTGTAGAAGGTAACCAACTGGTTCAGCGAGCCAGCCAGCACGTTGACCTCGCCAGTGGTTGCGCTGATGTCCAACACAGGCTTGCCTGTCACGGTACCGGTTGTCGAGCACCGCAGTCAGCACCTGCCCCGCGCAAGCGACACACAGCCCATGCACCGGTTTCCGTCCAGAGACTCTTGACCGCGCCATCTTGAATGCGCTGGGCGACGTTCGCGTCGAGCGGCGCAAATGCTGTGACGACTGCGGGCTGGTCGGGTCCTGCGGTTTGACCTGTCAGCTCGGTGAACGCGCTTTGCGGTTCACACACCGCTGCCCTGTTTGGCAATGCCCAAGCGAGCCATGTATGTGAGGCTCGATGCCGCGGTCTTGTTTTGCGTCTTGACCGCACCTGTGCCACTGCCGAGTTGAGGCACATCTAGCAGCACACACGGCCGGTCAGCATTCGAAGCCTGAAGCGACCCCAGCACCGCTCACCATGCTGGCCTGGTTCATCGACGTCCACGTCGTCGAGCTCGTGAGCGGTGATCAGCAGGTTGAACAGCGTACGGACACCCGGCAGCAGGTCGTCCAGTGTCCGCTCGTGCATCCGCGTCCGTCGTCGGGTCGCTGCCTTGGCCGGTCTACTGGCAGGCGTAGACTCTGGCGAGCTCTCGGGCGCGCTTGTGACCACGTCGAGGGTGTACGCATTGGCGACGACGTGCGTGGCAATGTCGATGAATACTGCACATCACCGGTTCAGCCAATGGCACACGTGTCAAGGCGCGCCGTGAACGCGCCAGCAAACGCTCGACATGCGTCCAGAAGCGGCCAGTTGCGCCCGTCCTCGACGCCTTGTGAGGCTACGACCTTTGCCGCGCTCACCAGCGCGTCGATGCTCGTTCTAAGTACCGCCTCCATGTCGGTGAGCAAAAGCGCCCGCCGGCGGCCAGGCGCCACGCACCGCACAAACACCACCGTGCGTTCCTGCACCTCGCGGTACACGCTGGCCTCGGTCTCGGCCAAGGCATCGGTCGCCTCAGTGTAGCCCGTGAGCATGTCGCCAAAGTTAGCCAGGAGTGTGATGGCCGCGTCGATCGAGACTGCCCGCGCGTCACATCAGCCCACTGGTGGCCCGCGGGGCCGCATGCGCACCGCGCACGTCATCCCTGGTCGACCCGCCGTCCATGTGCTGGAGCTTGTTGTCCAAGTCGGCCATGTTGCGCTCGATCGCGGCCGCCGCGGTGCGGAACTGTGACGGCACGAGCAGTCGGCCAACCGCGTTCAGACCGAGCTGATGGTGAAGCACGCACCGTCAGCGATGGCGCGTTGTCAAACAGCAGCAGGCTGTTCTTCTCGGCACAGGTCTCCAGCAGCAACTGCACAGCCGCGTGCAGCTCGGCGTTCACGACAAGCGCGTCCGTCACCTAAGGGACAATGTCGTCAGAGGCCCTGCTGCACGCGATGCGCACGCACCTTGTTGGGCTCGCTGCGCGCCTCGACAAAGGCCTGCTTGCTCGCGCTGAGGCGTTGGCGGGCCGAGTCGATCGCGGCATGGAAAGCCGTGACGTGATTGAGTAGGTCCGCTCTGTGAATGCACGCGTGAGCATCGACTGCACGCCGGGGCGCAGGGGCCAGAACGCACGTGTTCGCCCTCGCAATGCGCACGATGCGCTGCGGGAGGGCCTCAAATACCGACTGAAGCTCGTCAACTATGCTGAGCAGCTCTGGGATGTTTTCCGGGAAAGCGATGGTGAAGTTGATGCGCTCGAGCGCCTTGTCTGGCAGCGGTTTCAGCGAAATTGCTGCAAGACAGACTGCAGCGCACCAACAATGTCGATCTCCCGCGCCGCATCGGACAGGTCTGTCGAGACGGCGGTGTGGGCGGTCGCGTGGGCGGTCGCATGCAACGAGCGCCGGCGCAGCGAGATGCTTAGGGCCGTGCAGGCGCCGTGCATGTCGACCGTGGCAATCTCGCTCTCGAACATCTCCTTGCACTTGCTGTAGCACGCGTTGGCCTCGTACACACTCTCGACGTAGATCTTGTAGCTCTCGGTCAAGTCGGCGCTGGCCATCTTGCTGTTGAGCGACCTGCCGCATGCGCTCTCAGAGCGAGTCGCTCGCGCACGCAGCCCACGCACGCACTGCATCAGGTCACTCGCAATCAGGTCGAGATCCTCAAAGTGGCGCCGCACCGCGACCAGGTACTCCTGCTCGCACGAGTGGGTGTTCGCTGGCGAACCACAGCCAGCTTCGCACGCGCGTGCACGCACGCGCACCTGGTCATCGGCATGCGCCAGTTCCACGGCCAGCGCATGTGTCAGCAGCTCATTGGCCACGTCGATGGCGTCGCCAAAGCCCCCGATCTCGTTGCGGTAGGTCACGCCGATGGTGGGCTGCTCCTGGGCGATGCTGTGAGCGTCAACGGTTAGCTGCGGCCTGCTCACCACGCGATGGTGGGCACACCGGATGGTCTCGATCAGCCGGGAGACGAGGACGCTGAGCTCCCGGTGGTGTGTGCGCAGTGCGTCAGGCCCTGCTGCGGTGACGGCAGGGGCGTGCTTGAGCCCGTCGACGACCTGTATCCAGCCGCGGTCAGGCATGGCCGAGTGCTGCTGGGGGGAGGGCACCGCACAAGCTGTGTGTCCTGCACCAGCGCCCGCAGATGCGCGCGCACGCCCTCGTCCAGGCCCCGGCAGAGCGCCTGCACGGTTGGCGCATCAGCCATCGGCCCGCCTGCGCTGCTTTTTTCAACAACGCGCACCTTGATAATCGGCACGCTCTCGGCTTGGAAGCGGTCGTAAAAGTCGTCGGCGCCGTAGTCACAGGCCGTGTCCCAGCGTGCAAGGGCGTCGGCGATGTGGTCGCGAACGGCAGCGACGGCGGCGCGAACGCGTGAATGGCGTGCGAGGACGAACGTGCGCACCACGTCGTCTAGCCACGCCAGGCGCTCGCCTGCAACGCGCCGTAGGCCCGCAGCGGTCTCGCGGCGCCCGGCGGGGAAACGCGGGTCCTTGGCGGCGAGGGCGTTGGCGGTGACGGTAAGGAAGACGCAGCTGATCACGTTGGGGTCAAACACGGTCCGGTCGTCGGGCTGCGGCGGCGGCAGCGCTGCTTCGTTGGGCGCCTGCCACCGCTTGAACTGCGGCTGCTGTGACTGCGACGGCGGCGGCGGCGGCTGCGCTGGCGGCGGCGGCCCGGGCGGCTGCATATCCTCCGAGACCGTCGCGGACATGCGCGCTTAGATTCGGAAGGAATTAGCGTGTCCGCCGGCATTGGTTCGGCCATTTCCCAGCCACGCAATGAGCGTGCCCGCTGATCAAGTGCGCGCCTTCCTCAAGGCGCAGCTGCTGGTGCTGGCCAACCAGGTGCGCGCCGCGAGTAGCCCGGCCGCCCGCGTGCCGACGCCACCCGCGGTAGACATGTTCTGACTGCAACCGCGCCGCGCCGACGCACGTCAATGTCGCGTTCGGCGTGTTTGTGTGCTCGAGCTGCTGCGCACTTCACCAAGGCGCGCTGGCCGTGCCCGCGGCCGTGGCCAAGTGTGTGAACCACTCAGTCTCCCCCCATTTGTGCTGCGTGTACTGATCGCTCGTGTGCGTGCACTCAGGGCCTTTGACGCGCCAGAGTGGGCCGAGGGAGATCTGCTCAGTCTGCAGCTGGGCGGCAACGCGCGCTCGCGCGAGTACTTTGAACGCAGCGGCCAAGCGTACGAGGTGCGGCGCCTGTTTGTGTGCGCGCGCATGCCGTGAGCCCTGACACGTACTGCGCACCACAGGCCCAGGACGAGTTTCAGATGAAGACCAAGTACGAGAGCCAGGCCGCGCGCTACTACCGCGCGATGCTCGCCGTCGACGTCGAGATCGCCCTCGAGCGGTGCGCGTGCACGTTTAGCAACATCCGCCTGACGACTTGCGTGCGCATCACAGTGGTGCCGATCTCGACATTGTCGAGGACGGGCCGGCCGGCGAGGGCCTCGGCGTGGCCGTGCCGGACGTCAAGAAGCAGGTGCGCGTCAATGCCCGACGTGTGTGCGCGCGCGCGCGCGCTGCGCTCTGACCGTGTGTTGCTTGCAGATTCTGTCGCCACGCTTCCAGGACAACGACATGGAGGGCTACCTGCTCATGTTCATCAAGGGCGGCACGTTCCGGCGCATGCGCTGGTCGTACCGCTACTTTGTGCTCAAGGACGGCGTGCTGCACTGCTTTAAGAAAGTGTCGGTGCGCGCTGCGTGTGCACCCGTGTTGCGCTTGGGTGGCCCTGACGCTCGCGCCGCCTAGGACCCCAAGCCGCTGTCGTCGATGAGCACGGCCAGCTTCTCCGTCGGCCCGATGACGCACTCGACGCAGGTGCATCGTCACACGACGCCGCGCGCCCGCTCTGCTAATGCACGCCATCGTCGCGCAGAAAAACTGTTTTGAGCTGGCGCCGCTCGTGCGCAAGGAGCAAGGCGTCCTTGTCGCCGCGCCGACGCCGTCCGAGATGCAGCTGTGGGTCGCGCGGCTGATCCAAAAGGGCAGCGCGACGCTCAAGGAGGAGGGTGCGCTTGGCGAACTGCGCCCGTGCTGCCGCGCTCACGCATCGCCGGTCGTGGCAGCTGCGGACCTGGACCTGTCGAGCTTCACGGGCACGATCCAGCGGCGCAGCACGATTCACATGCGCGGCACGTCGCTGCGCTCGCTCGCAAGCGGCAGGAACGCCAGTTCGGGCTCGAACGCCCCGCGTGAGAGCATCATGAACATCTTCCGTGCGCACCGCGCCTGCGTCTGTGGCGCGCTGGCCGCTCATCAGCGCGTGTGCGCGCTCTCGCCCGCTTGCGCAGCCCTGGCCAAAGAGTCGGCAACGGATCTGACGACCGATCCCTACGCCAAGCCGCTCACCGTGAGCGTCTCGACTGCATCGGGCGTGCCACGTGCGAGCCGGATCGTGCCCGCCGTGCGCGCGGTGCGTTGCGGCGCACCTTTGCTTCGCCGTTGACGCTTGGCCGTGCAGAACAAGAAGGAGGACATTTTGTGCGTGCGCTGCAACACGCCCATCTTGGACGAGACGGGCGTACTCGCGCAGGGCCAGCACTTTCACAGCCGCCACTTCCACTGCAGCGAGTGCAAGGAGCCGCTCAAGGAGGCCTACTACGAGAAGGACAGCCGGTGCGTCTGTCGGCATCACTGCCGCTGGCGCTGATGCGCTGCTCCCATGCGGGCTGGCGCACGCTAGGCCCTTCTGCCTGATTGACTATAACAACCTGTTTGTGCCGCAGTGCGCCGAGTGCCGCGAGTACATCGTCGACGGCAACACGGTGCGCAGTGTGCTGCTTCCGCGCACTGCCGTGCCGTGTGCTCACGCTGAGGCCGCGCGCGCAGGTCCAGACTAAGCTGCAGTTCTTTCACGCCGACCACTTCAAGTGCGTCACCTGCGGCCAGCCGTTCAAGGACCAGCAGCAGTACATGATGCGCGACGGCAAGGTGCGAGTGTCAGGTGTCGCCCTGCGCCCTGCGCCCTCTGGCTGACGCGCGTCCCGCCCGCGCAGGTCTACTGTGAGCCCGACTACACCGCAACGTTCATGCCGCGCTGCGCCGCCTGCAACCTGCGCATCCGCGAGCCGCGCTTCATCACCCTCGCCGGCGACCAGCGCTTCCACGTCGCGTGCATGATCTGCGCGGTGCGTGTGCGCGCGCGCACACACACACACACACACACACACACACACACGCTCTGGCGGCGATGGCTGAGCGCGCGTGCAGGTCTGCCTTAAGGAGATCGGCGTGTCGGAGCCCGTCAACGCGCGCGATGGCAAGTACTACTGCGGCGAGCACGCCGTGAGCGCATAAGAATGCCTTGCTTTTCGACTTGCAATTTCATTGGTACACATCTCGTGACCCCATGACGACGGCCGAAGAGCGCCCGCTGCTCGAGGACGACGCGGCCGGCACCGAGGCACAGACCAAGTCCAAGGGCATGAGCGTGCGTGTGCCGCTCGGGCGTGTGTGCGTGCGTCGACCCGCGCGCGCAGCACACAGCCGCGTCGGTGATCCTGATTGCGGTGGTCCTGCTCGTCGCCGGCGCCGTGGTCGTCAGCGTCGTCGTCGTTAGCGCCCGGTCGACCAAGACGCCCAGCGACGACGTGCGTCGCGCTGCAACGGGCTGCGTTGCGCTCACCGCCCGCGCGCCCCGCACGCCCGCACGCCCGCACTTGCCGTCGCACGCCCGCACGTCCCCACGCCGCGCACTTGCCATCGCACGCAGACCGGCACGGACTACTCAGCGCTGAGCGGCTACTGCAGCAACGTCAAACCGATCGGCGCGAGCGAGTTTGAGGCGCGCCGGGCGCATGTCGCCGCCGAGCTGGTCTGCCGCGCGTTCGCGTGCCCGCTGATGCCTCGCCCTGACGCGCTACGCGCTCGCGTCCCGCCCACAGACGGCCGCCGGCCAGGAGCTGTTCGTCGCCGAGCCCGGCTCGACCATGCTGCACCTGACCGACGTCTCGTGGAAGATCAGCGAGCGCCCGTTCCTTCTGGCCATCCGCGCGAGCGGCGAAGTGTTCTGGGGTGCGCGGCTGCCGCCAGCAAACCGCGCCCGCGCTCACGCACGCGTGCGCAGTCTGCCCGGCATTCGACGAGGGCACGGCGCGCGAACTTGTCGGCGCTGACGCGACGATGCTGCTCTGGGAGGAGGACGACGACCTGTACAAGATGGTGGGCGCCCATCAGCCCCCTCCCTGTGCGGCAAGGGGCTACTGACCCGCGCGCGCCACAAACAGGTCTACGAGCACGTTGGCGCGCCCGCCTCTGGCGCGAGCGT
Organism: Parvularia atlantis; assembly: GCA_943704415.1. Taxonomy (NCBI): domain Eukaryota; order Rotosphaerida; genus Parvularia; species Parvularia atlantis. The sequence continues at coordinate 23,307 of CALSCO010001917.1, read as the reverse complement.
CTTGGTCGAGCCCGAGATCCGCGCTTACATCGCGGACGGCCTGTCTCGCGCGTTTGGCGCCAGCAACAACGGTGCGCCTGGTGATCCGTCCGGCTCATGCCTGCGCTCACCTGCCAGTGTCACAGTAACGATTGGTATCGCGCTCGTGCGCGCCGTGCGGGCCGTCAAGAGCGCGGCCGAGATCGATATCCTGCGCTGCGCCAACGAGCTCACGAAGCGCGCGATCCAGGAGGTCGTGCGGCAGTTTGTGACGCGCGAGGGCATCACCGAGGACGCCGTGCGCTCCGAGCTGATCAAGGCGCAGTCGGCCGGCGGTCTGACCAACATCTGGTCGCTGGTCATGTTTGGTGCATCCCGCGTGCGCACGCGCGAGTTGGTGCTCCTGCTGCTGAGCACAGCCGTCACTAGACACCAACGCGGCCTTCCCGCACGGCACAAGCAACCGCATCACGCTGCGCAACGGCATGATGATCCTCGTTGACACCGGGGGCTCGCTCTTTGGCTACCAGGTCTGCGCCTCTCGCCCTTTGCACGCGGCCGCCGCACTGACGCGCAGAGCAGAGCGACATCAGCCGCACGTTCACCTTCCCGTACGGCCAGCCGACCGCCGAGCAGGTCAAGTGGTGGACGGCCGTGCGCGACGCGCAGATGGCGGCATTCGAGGCGCGGCCGCGCGGTGGCCGGCCGCGATGTGCCGCTCATGCACGCGCTCACGCACACAGGCGATCCGCGTCGGCCAGCCGTGCGGCAACTTGGACGAGGCCGCGCGCGCGGTCATCGACGCGACCGAGTACGGCTCCAACTACGACACGTTCACACACCGCCTCGGCCACGGCATTGGCCTCCAGGTGCGCAGCCGCCGGTGTTGGGCCGCGCGCTCAATTTCCCCACTGCCCCAGGGCCACGAGGAAGTCTACATGGTGCGCGGCAACACGTACCCCATGACGGCCGGGCTGTGCTTCTCGGTCGAGCCAGGTGCGCGCGTTGCCGCAGCGACTGCGACGGCGGGTGCTGATGCCGTCGCGCCAGGCGTGTACATCCCCGGGCGGGGCGGCGTGCGCATCGAGGACATCGCCTGCGCGACCGCCGACGGCTACGAGCTCTTCGGCCCGCCGTCCGTGTCGCTGCAGGACCCTCTCGGCTTGAGCGAGCTGTGAACCGGTTGCCGTGTCGTGTCGGCACTTTTTTTTTCCGGGGCGAAACGCGGATGGCACAAGACGGGGCTTCGGCCGTGGCGGGCAAGGCACGCACGCGCACACAGCCGTCAACCCCCCCTTCCCGCTCGCAGCTGACCCCGCGCCGCAGCGGCGCAGCCTGTTTGGGCTGCTGATGCGTCCCAAGGCCCGCAGTGACATGCAGCTCGACTTGAGTGGCGCGTGCTGCGCCTCTGCGTGCCGCGTGTCCGCCGGCTGACCCTCCTGCGCGCGCGCACCCCCAGGGATCCGCGCGCTGGCCGGCGACGAGGCGCAGGCCGGGTCGTACCTGGCGGCGGTGTCACGCCCGACGGCGGCGCGCGCAGGGCCGGCCGAGGGGCGCAATTCGCCGCGCGGCAAGGCGCCGCATCAGAGCGCCGCCACCCCCGCCGCTACCGACGTCGACGGGCCGCACAAGGGTCAGGGCAAGCTGCACAAGCACCACTCGTACACGTTCCTCAGCTGGCTGCCGGGGACGCGGCGGCGGCGCGCCGAGGTGGGCGCGCGCCGCGTGTTTGTTTTGGCCGTTTTTCCGCCGCCGTGTGCTCACGCAACGTGGCGCAGGACACGTTCACACCGGCGGGCCCGCCGCGCGTCTCGGCCGATAGCGGGACCACGGCCGCGGCCGAGGCGCTCATGCGCATGCACGAGGACGACGACGACCTGCGCGGGCCGCAGGCCAACCCGCTCTTTGGCGACGACTCGCCCGCGCGCCTATCGTCGGAGCACCCTCTGCGCGACGTCCACCGCAAGTCGCAATCGCTCGGCTACCTCGATGTGACGCCCGTGGCCGAGGCCGCGCCCGTGCAGGCGCCCGCATCGGCCACGTGCGTCGCAGTGCGCTCGTGTGCGGGACGGTCTCTGACGCGGCTGCCCGCTCGCAGCGACACCGTCTGGGCCTCGCCCGCCGCCGACAGCACGCTCGGAGGTGCGTGCGCGTGCGTGCGGTCCGTCGCGGCTGCCTGACCCCTGCTCGCGCAGCGTCCATCCGCAGCGACACGGAGCTCGCGCTCGCGGCCAAGGCGCCTGCCATCGGCATGGACGACGCGCAGTCACCGCCCGCACAGCGCGCCTCAACTGCCAAGCCGTCTGCGCCCGTGCCTACACCCGTGCCTGCACCCGAGCCAGCGCCCGAGCCAGCACCCGCGCCCGAGCCCGCGCCCGAGCCCCAGGACGCGGTGTACCTCGCGTTCCGGCAGCGGCTACTCGACGCGCTCAACGCCGCGCCCGACTACCCCGTCGTGACGCAGGCCGGGCTGGCGGAGGCGCTCGCGCAGGGGTGAGACAAACGCGTTGTCTGATTACATGCTGCCGTTGTCGATTGAAAGTGCAACTCTTCGCGCCTCCTTGCGTCGCTGGTGTGTCGTGTCTCTCTGCTTCCCCCGTCTCCCGTGGCCGCACCGCTCGCCTGCCCTCCCGCCCGCGCCTCGCCCCGTGCCACGCACCCCTCTTCAGCCGCCACGCACACGGCTCGCGCACTGACGTGCCGCCGCGCCACTTGCCGCCAGACCACCACCCCCCAGCAACGCCGCCAACACACGACGCACACAACAGCGCGCGCCATGGACCGCTACAGCAAGCTTGAGCTGCTCGGACAGGGCACGTACGCGACCGTGTACAAGGGCAAGAGCCGCAACAGCGAGGAGTGGGTCGCGCTCAAGGAAATCTCGCTCGACAGGCGCGTGTTGCCGCTGCGCGCCACGCGGTCTCGGTCGGTTGCTGACGTACCCCGCCGCCGCCGCGCCGTGCGCAGCGAGGAGGGCGCGCCGTCGACCGCCATCCGCGAGATATCGCTCATGAAGGAACTGCGGCACGACAACATCGTCCGGTGCGCCGCCCGGGCGCGCTCGCTCGTCGGCCACGCCGCTCACGCCGTGAGCGCGCACGCAGGCTGTACGACGTGATCCACACCGACCACAAGCTCGTGCTCGTGTTCGAGTACATGGACCAGGACCTGAAGAAGTACATGGACTCGTGCCATGGCTCACTGCCCATGGCGCAGGTCAAGTCGTTCCTGGTGCGCGGCGCGCGCGTGCTGCTGTGCTGCCTCTCGCGCACGCTCACGCTCACGACGACCGACGCGCCAGTACCAACTGCTGCAGGGGATCCAGTTCTGCCACAGCCAGCGCGTGCTCCACCGCGACCTCAAGCCGCAAAACCGTGCGTATGACCCCGCGCGCCGGCCCGCCGCCCCATCCTCACCGATGCGCGCAGTGCTTATCAACAACCGCGGCGAGCTCAAGCTGGCCGACTTCGGCCTCGCAAGAGCGTTCGGGATCCCCGTCTACACCTTCTCCAACGAGGTCGTGACGCTGTGGTACCGCGGGCCAGACGTTTTGTTGGGCTCGCGCAACTACTCGACCTCGATCGACATGTGGTCGATCGGGTGCATCTTTGCCGAGATGCTCACCGGCCGCGCGCTCTTCCCGGGCAAAAACAACGAGGTACGCCGCGCGTCGCGCATCACGCGCCACGTCGTGCGCTTAGCCGCCGTCCCCGCGCCGCGCAGGACCAGCTGCACAAGATCTTCAAGATCAGGGGGACGCCCACGGTCGAGGCGTGGCCCAAGGTGGTCGAGCTGCCTGAGTGGAAGTCCGACTTCCCCGTCTTCCCGCCGATCGCCCTCTCGGCCATTTGCCCAACCCTGTCGGCCGACGGTGCATCCCGCGCGGCGCCGTCCTGCGCGCTCTGCTCAACCGCGCGCGCACGCTTCCCAGGGATAAACCTGCTCGACAGCTTCCTGCAGTACGACCCGGCCAAGCGCATCCCGGCCAAGGAGGCCATCGCACACCCGTTCTTCGCCGACGTCAGGCGTTGATGCCCTCACCACTTCTGCTCATGTCCCCCATGCCACCGTCTCCGCTTTCCATCCCCTTTTTGAGGACGTGCGTGTACGCACGCCGCCCAGCCTCGGCGCATGACTCGCGTGAACGCCCATGCCGTATCGCACGCCGCCCAGCCTCGGCGCATGACTCGCGTGAACGCCCATGCCGTGTCGCACGAGCCGTGGTCGCACAACGCCCTCCTGCAGCGCTCTTTTGCCGTAAACTCCCATGCCGCGCGCGACGCACAGCAACACACGCCGCGCGACTCGCTCAGCGCTTAACCCACGTGAACTTCTTGCGCGCCTTCTTCTGCCCGGGCTTCTTGCGCTCGACGCGACGGATATCGCGCCGCAGCAAGCCGGCTGTGCACGCGCACGGGGTGAGCACAGCAGAGCGACCACGCAACCCGGCACGCACCGACTTTGAGCCGGCGCTTCAGCCGCTTGTCAAAGACCACGAGTGCCTGGGCAATGCCGTACCGCACGGCCTCGGCCTGGCCTGTGCCCGCGTCGCGTCTGTGTCAGCCCTGCGCCCCCCCCCCCCAGCACGCTCGCGTGCCCACGCACCCGTCGTGCCACCGCCCTTTACGGTCGCCCACACGTTGAGTTTGCCAGCCAAGCCTGAGTGCGCGCGCGAGGGCACTGTCAGCGCCAGCCCGTGCAGACGGCAGCGCACACGCACTCGTCTCGCCCAGCGGTTCGACGACGGCCCCGCGGTCGCGCAGCCGCACAAAGTAGTCGCTCAGCAGCTGGCCGTTGATCGTGACGTTGCCCGAGCCTATGCAACCCGGGGTGAGCAGGTGAACGCCATGCGCTCGGTCGCTTGCGCGCACCGGGAGCGACCCACACGCGCGCGATCGCCGACTTGCGCTTGCCCGTGCCGTACGCGCGTCCATGCTCGTCCACCGTGCGTGCCTTGCGAATCTGCGGGTTGCGGCTGCTCTCCTTCATGTACGCCTCAATCTGGTCCTCATAGTACTGCGCCACCCAGACCGTCAGCCGCCCCCGCCGCCCGCTTCCGCCAGCACAGCTCGCCACACCTCCCGCCACAGCGGCTCGAGGATGATCTTGTTGAGCCTGCCGCGCCAGATCACTCAGCAGTGCCCGGTTTGCGCAAGAGCGCCACGCACGTCGCCACCATGCGCCGGTACTCTCGCTTGCCGATCTTGCCGCGTGCGATGAGCGAGAACGTGCCGCGCGTGCCCCACTGCGGCGGGTTGGCCTGGATCTGTTTGATGCGCTCCCGCTCGCGCTCCCGCACTTCCCGCAGGCGCTCGGCCCGCGCTGCACGCGCCTCTGTGAACGCGGGCGGTGAGTACGTGCACACGTGCGCACGCTCGCGCTGCACGCAGGGAGCGTACCTTGTTGCGCCGACTCGCGGTCAGAGAGCGTCAGGTACGTCCGCGCCAGCCTTCTCCTCGCCGCCTCGTCCTTGAAGTCGATGTCACGAGCGCTCGACGGGCTCGGCCGCAGGAACGGCGGCACAAACACACCCAGATCGCCTCGGTTCAGCGCCGCGCTCTTCTCCGCCGCCATCAGCGACGCCAACTCCTCCGCAAACGGGTTTTCTAGCCGTCACGAGTAAGCAGCGCATGGCAGACACGCGCAACTGCACGCACCGCCGTCGTCCCAATGCACCAGCTTCAGCCGCTTCTCCAGCTCTGCCAGCGCGTCCCCGTATTCGCCGACAAACTCGCCGAGTTTGGCCTGCGCGCACGCCTAAACAACACGCGCAGCTCAAAAACAAACGCGCACCATCGCCTGGTCCCACGGCACCATCGTCGCCCCATCCTCCATGAGCGCGTCGTACGCGCCCTTGACCTGGCGCGCAACCGTCAGCTCGCACGGCGTGCAGCCCGCAGCGACACGCAACCGCCTGGAAGGCCAGCTCGAGCCGGCTCATGCTTTGGTCCAGCAGCGACTGCACCTCAAAGTCGTCCGTGCGGCGCAGGGCCTCGGTGGCCACGCTCAGCGCGTACTGCACCTCGGCATGCATCAGCTGCTGTGGGTCGTCGCTGCTGTTGAGCACGGCCGCGTGCGCGTCGCTCCCTTCGTCTGTTGGGGCCCGGGTCAGCACACCGCTACATAGCCGCACGACGCGCACCCTTCAAGATCGCGTTGAGCTGCACGTCAAACTCTTCGTCGGCCACCTCACGCGGCTCCAGGCTCAGCACCTGTCGTTGCGCAGTCAGCACCGCGACCGGCCCAGGGCGCGGCGCCGCGCACCCGCTTGAGCTCGTCGACCTTGGTCTGGAGGAGCGCCTTGCGCTCGGGGTCGATCGGGGCGCGCGGCCTCAGGAACAGGAACTTAGCCTTGGGCATCTGCGGCGTGCTCTCGCCGTTGTCGCTGTTCTCGCCGTCGTCGACGTTGTCGATGTTCTCGCCGTTCTCGCCGCTGGTGTCCTCATCGTCGTCGTCGTCGTCGTCGAGGTCACTTACGATGTAAGGAAGCATTCTGAGTCGCATCAGGTACTTGTCGACCTCGCGCAGATGTCGACGGCGCATATGCTCAGCCGCCTCGTCAGACAGTGCCGTCAAAGGGTCGAGGTCGTCGTCGTCCCGCTTCCCGCTGCGCACGTCGTCGCTGTACCACATCGGCTCCTCTTGCTTGCTGTTGCCGTCGCTACTGGCCGCTGCTGGCTGCTGGCCAGCCACGTCGGCTTTGCCCGCGCTGTCGCCCTCCTCGGCGTCGGCCCCACCCGTCTGCTCGCCCTTCGGTTCTGCGCCCTCGGCCTCGCCGTCAACCTGCTCCTCATCCCCGTTCTCGTCCTCGTCCTCGTCCTCGTCCTCGTCCTCATCCTCGTAGTCCTCGTACCCGTGCTTGCCAAACATCTCACGCTGCGTCGCCAGGACGTCCTCGTCCAGCTGCACCATTTGCTGCACGCGCCAATCGCCGACCGCGCGTGAGCGCCACCAGCGCACGAGCCGGACGCACACACCCACAGCAGCGCGTCCAACGCGCGGTTCCACACGTCGATGATCGCCTTAATGTTGGCCTCGTTGACCTTTTCCGCGCTCTCGAGCTCGTCGGTCAGCTGCGCGCACGCACTCAGTGAGCACAACAGGGCAAGCCTTGGCTAGCGGCCGCGCACCGACTGGTGAACAAGCGTGAGCTCAGCATACAGCCGCGTCAGTGTCGACGCCTTCCACAGCTCATCCGGCACGTGCCGCTTGAGCAGCTGCGGGCGGCCCAGTGTCAGGCGCGGCTCGGCGCGGCAGACACGCGCACCAGCTTGACGAGTATGCCCGCGGCCCGCAGGAGGTTGTCGAGTGGCTCAAGCGCTGCGACCGCACGCACGTGTCACGTCACAGCAACTTGCTGCACGAGCACGCACGCAGGTCACGCCACAGCATCAGCTGGAGCTCGTCGGGCTTGGCATCGTCCTCCTCCGCCTCGTCCTCCTTCTTCTCGTCGTCTGCCGCCGTCGCCGCCTCTGCCGCCGTCGCCGCCTCTGCCGCCTCACCGACGACGCGCGCCTCGGGCGTGTCCTGCATCCCAGTGCGCTGGTCAGCAGTCGAGCCAGTGCGCGCCCGCGGCCACGCACCAGCAGCGGCGGCGGGACGTACGTGCCGGCCATCTTGCGCCGCCGTAGCTCGCGCCGCAGCCGGAGCAGCTTGAGGTTGAGCTCCCACGCGGCGTCGAACGAGCGCGGCGTACTGGTGTAGTACGCGGGCGAGCGCGGGCTGCGCGAGCGTCAGCGGGCGACGCGCCCTCGTCCTGTGTCCCCACGCGCACCGGCCGTGCAGCCGGTAGAAGAGCCGCCGCGGGAACGGCCCGCGCAGCATCCCGCGCTCGGTCGCGTCCAGCTCCTCCTCCGACGCGTGCTTGTCCGCCTCGAGTGCCTCGGCCGCCTCGGGGCCGACGGGGCGGAGCCGGACGTGGTACGCGCGCTGTGCATGGTCGGGCCCAGTGAGCGCGCGCCTCTTTGTCGGAAAGAACGGCGTTCAGCGCACCGTCCAGGCCGTCGCGCCCACGCCGTGGTCCCGGTCTGCTGCCGCCGTCGCCGCACGCAGCACCGCGGGCACCGCGCGCCCCCTCGCCGTCGTGCCCGCGGCAGCAGCAGCCGCCGCCGAGGGCGACGAGCGGCGCACGACGCGCGCCGCGCGCCACAAGACCGCCGCCATGGCGTGCGTCGAGAGTGTTCTGGAAGACTCGGCAGCCATGCTCGCCTTGCGCGGTGCGCTGTCGATCCGCTCGCCGCTGCCGCTGCCGCCTCTCACCGCTCGCCGCCGCACGCGTAGCCCGCTCGTTCGCCACGGCCGCCGCCGGTGCCTACGAGAAGACGATCGGCAACCTCAACATCGGCAGCCACACCAAGGTGATCTGCCAGGGCTTCACGGGCAAGCAGGTGCGCCGCGCGTGCTTCCGGCGCCGTCCAAGCCCCGCGCTCACACGCGCCGCCGCCGCGGCCCAGGGCACGTTCCACAGCCAGCAGGCCGTCGACTACGGCACCAAGATGGTTGGCGGCGTCTCCCCCGGCAAGCAGGGCACGACGCACCTCGGCCTGCCCGTGTTCGCGTCCGTGCGCGACGCCGTGCGCCAGACGGGCGCCTCGGCCAGCGTGATCTACGTGCCGCCGCCGGGCGCGGCCGCGGCCATCATGGAGTCGATCGAGGCCGAGGTCCCACTCGTCGTGTGCATCACCGAGGGCATCCCGCAGCAGGACATGGTCCGGGTGCGTCGCCGCTCTGCGCTCGGTCCCTGCATGGCCCACGCTGACGCCCCGCCCCCGCCCCGCGCGGCGCGCGCAGGTCAAGACCGCGCTCGTGCAGCAGAGCAAGACGCGGTTGGTCGGCCCCAACTGCCCCGGCATCATCCGCCCCGGCCAGTGCAAGATCGGCATTATGCCCGGCCACATCCACAAGCCCGGCAAGATCGGTCCGCTCTACCGCCCCCGCTCGCACTATCCGCTGCGCACTCACACACGTGGCACAGGCATCGTTTCGCGCTCGGGAACGCTCACGTACGAGGCCGTCGCTCAGACGACCGCCGTGGGCCTCGGCCAGACGCTCTGCGTCGGCATCGGCGGCGACCCGTTCAACGGCACCAACTTCATTGACTGCATCAAGCTGTTCCTGGATGACAAGGACACGCAGGGTGCGCGCTCTATCCGCCGCTGCGCGTTACGCACGCTTCTGACACCGCGGCGCGCAAGGCATCATCATGATCGGCGAGATTGGCGGCTCGGCCGAGGAGGAGGCCGCGGCGTACCTCAAGCAGCACAACTTCTCCAAGGCACGTCGGCCGCGCGATGACACGCCTGTTCTCACGCGGTCGCAGGCCAAGCCCAAGCCCATCGTCTCGTTCATCGCCGGCCGGACCGCGCCGCCCGGCCGCCGCATGGGCCACGCGGGCGCGATCATCGCCGGCGGCAAGGGCGGCGCCGAGGACAAGATCAAGGCGCTGCAAGGCACGCGCGCGGCTGCATACGCGCTGCGCATTGACCGCGCGTCCACGCGCAGACGCGGGCGTCGTCGTGTCCGACTCGCCGGCCAAGCTCGGCGTCACCATGCTCAAGACGATGCAGACTGCGGGTCTGGCGTGAAGTGGACATTGGAGGGGAAAAGGCCGTGTCCGGGTCGTGCGGCACGGAGTGAAGAGGAGAGGGGAGAGCTGCGTAACCAGTTGCTTCTCCTTTCCGCCTCCACCCGCGATGCCCCCGCCTGCGACGTCACATCCTGCCCCCGCGTCGCCTGCGCACGCCGGCGCGATGCCCTCGGGCGCGCTCAGCTGGGACCAGGTGCGCGAGCTGCGCCCCGTGCTCAAGGCCAGGCCGAGCGAGCTGCTGCTGATGTCGTCGCCGGGTGCGTGCGCATCGCGATCGGCCGCGCGCATCGGCCTGAGCGCTGTGCATCCGCTCCCGCACACGCGCGCGCGCACACGCGGAGCAGGCTACCGGCCCGACAGCACGCCGTCGAGCCTCCCGCCGCGCCAGGCCGCGCTGCTGCGTCGCTTCGTGGAGGAGCAGCGGCGCGTGCGGGCCAACCTGCTCACGGCCGCCGGCGCCGCGCTCAAGCTGCTGTTCAAGGCGAGCCTGCACCGCGAGGGCGTGCCGCTGGGCGAGGAGGTGCCGGAGGCCGCGGCCGTCGTCATCGTGCTCGACCGCTGCCTGCGTCACGGCCTGCGCCGTTACGCCGCGCGCCCGCCCGCCCCGCCTGCTCGACGGCTGACGCAGCACGGCCGCCGCAGACCGCCGCAACCTGTGGGGCGTGCGCCGCCTGTACTTTGACATGGTGCAGGAAGTCGCGGGCCGGCTCGCACCGCAGGTGAGCAGCGGGCCGATCCTGCTGCCGCCGCCGGCCGCTTACGCTCACGTGCGCACACGGCAGGCCGTCTCGACCATCACGAGCGTGCATGAGATGACCGACCTGCGGCCCGGCGAGCGCTGCGTCGCGTGGATCCAGATGGCGCTCATGGGCAAGGTGCGCGCGCCCCACCTGTGCCCCGTGTATTCTGACGTGCGTGTCCGGTCACAGCACGTCGCGGACGACCTCAAGGTGATCGTCGAGGACGCCGAGCTGATCAAGTGCGCACCCGTGCACCGCTGCGGCCGTGACGCTCATCCGACCCGCTGCGCCCAGGCAGTGGTACGAGCCGTACGCGTTCTGCGCGAGCGAGCACGCGACCGTCCTGCTCGGCCTCTTCGTCGGCATCTCGACGCTCAACTTCAGCTTCTACATCAAGCCGGCTGGAGCCAAGTGCGGCGCAGGCGTGCAACGCTGCAGCTGCTGCTGACGATCTCGGCGCAGTGGCGACACGCTCGCTCCGCCCGCGCCGATGGACGACGACGACTGGCCGCTGTTTGAGGGCTTCGCGGCCAAGCATTCCGACGACCCGACGGCGTCGCGTGAGGCGCTTCTGACACTGCTCCTGGGCAGCAAGTATGACGCCGCCAGCAGCGCAGCCGCTGCGAGCGACAAGGAGCTTCCCATGCCGCCTTCGAGCCCCGACCGGGCCGCGCCGCCTCCCGACATGTCGAGCAGCACGTCCGAGCGCAGCGCCGACACGCCCACACCCAGCATCGACACCAACACGAGCGAGCTGTCGCGGCGACTCACATCTGTGCTCAGCCAGAACACGTACCTGGAGGAGCTGCAGCGCGACCTGCAGGCACGCGCCCGCAGCATGTGTGCGTGCGGGGCTGACGGAGCGTACACGCGCGCCAGTCCAAGCTCGCTGCCAAGGCCGCCGCCGCCGCCGAGGCCGTCAGCGCGATGAACGACCTTCGCAAGCAGCTGGCCGAGGTGACCGAGCGCGCGACGGCGTCGGTGCGCCTCGTGCAACGCATCTACGGCCGCAAGCCTACTGACGCCTGCGCACAGGAGGACAGGCGGCTGCGCACGGAGCTTGAGCTCACGCGCGTCAAGGCGACATTTGCGCATCAGCTTAGCGTGTGTGCGGAGCGTGCGTCGCCGAGGCCGCTCATGTGCGCCGACAGGTGGCCAAGGAGGACGCCGAGAACGAGCGGCACCAGGTGCAGCAGAGCAGGCAGGAGCTCGGTGCGCTGCAGCACAGCGAGATGGCGGCGCGGCGGCAGCTCGAGGCTCTGCTCGACCAGGAGCGCATACTGCGAGCGTGCGTACGCGGGCGCTGGACGGTGGCTGGCTGATGCCGCTTGCGCGTGTGCGCAGCGAGGCCGAGTCGCGCGAGTCGCTGCTGCTGCTCAAGCAGAAGGAAGCGGCGCTTGCACAGGATGACGAGCGCTGCGAGCACAACCGAGAGGCGCGCCGCTTGCTGCTCTGCGATGCGCACGCTCACGCGACTGGGGCGCACAGAAAGCGACCCTTGCGCAGCAGGTCAAGGACTCGCTCGCACGGCTCGAGGACGTGCAGGCGGCCAAAGACAAGGTCGGCACCTGCGCTCGCTCTTGTGAATACACTTGATGCGCGCTCGTAGGCCGTCGAGGACCTCACAAAGGTCAAGATCGCGCGCAAGATTGTCCTCGAGGAGAAGAAGCAGCTCGAGCAGGCGGTCGCGCGGCTCGAAGCGCAGTTGGCCGCGTCGACCGATCAGGTGTGCTTGCGTGTCGGTGCTGTGCGAGCACTGACTGGGACGTGCGGACTGTGCAGGCGGCGGCGATGCGCGGTGAGCAGGCGCGGCTCGACAGACTGCTGCGCGAGCGCGACGCAGAGCTGCAGGCGCTGTCGGGCTCTGTGGGCGCGCTGAACCAGCAGGCGCGTCCGTCAGTCTTCACGCTGCAGGTCGCACGACTGACTCGCGCGGGCGCACGCAGCTGGCGTCGGTCACGGCCGAGCGCGACGCGGCAAGGGCGGGCCTCGCGGAGGCGCACGCGCAGATCGAGCTGGTACGGTCGCAGGTGGTCGAGCTCGCGGCGATGCGGCAGCAGGCGGCGCAGACGGCAAAGCACATGGACGTGCTCAAGGCCGAGATTGCAGAGGTGCGGCCTGGCCCTTTGCGGCCCAGTCGGGTGCTGACCGCCGCCTCACTGCGCAGCGCGACCAGACGATCCTTGACCTGGCGAGCGAGCTCGGCAAGAGCAAGGTGCCCCGTCGACGGGATGCGCGCTGAGGGCGCTGTGCTGACCGTGTGCGCAGCTGCGGGTGGACTCGTTGGCCGACTTTAAGCGCAGCCTCAAGCGCACGTCGTGGATCGACGACCGCGAGGCGACCAACTGCTTCCAGTGCGACACGGCGTTCAGCCTGCTCGTGCGGCGGCACCACTGCCGGCACTGCGGGCGCGTGTTCTGCGACGCATGCTCGAGCCAGCGCATGGCCCTGCCGTCGTCGGCCGTGCCCGAGCGCGTGTGCGACAGCTGCGCGCAGATCCTCCTCGGCCAGCACTCGGCCGACTGATCAGGGAGCGAGGGAGACAGATTGCAGTGAGACCGACGATGAGCAGCAGCGCACGCCGACGCACAAACACGCCGTCCGCGCCTTCCGCGCCTTCCGCGCCGCCGCGTGCCACGGCACCACTGCCGGCAGCCGTGCACGAGGCGCACGACGACCAGTGGGCGGGCGCGTACGTGCCCGCGTTCGGCGTCGCGTTCCGGGTGCGCGCCCGCATCAGCCGCTCCGCCCGTCGCTCGTCGCCTGACCCGCGCGCGCATCGCCGCAGTTCCTGCTCGCGTGCCGGCTGGCGTCGGCGACGCTCAACCTCGTGCACGACTGCGATGAGACGTTCAACTACTGGGAGCCGCTGCACCACTGGCTGTACGGCTACGGCTTCCAGGCGCGTCGTCGCGATCGCGGCGCGTCGTCGTCGGGTCGCTCACAGGCAGCCGCGCGCGCAGACGTGGGAGTACTCGCCCGCGTTCGCCATCCGCTCGTACGCTTACGTGCTCCTGCACGCCCTCCCGGCGTGGCCCGCCGCGCTGCTTTACCCGTCCAAGCTGCACGTCTTCATGTTTGTGCGCGTCGCGTGCGTTCGGCCGCCGCTGCGCCCGCATCGCCTGCATCGCCCGCTCACGCACACTGCGACCGCGTAGGCTCGCCGCGGGCTCGGCGCTGTGCGACGCGCTGCTGTGCAGCGCGCTTGTGCCGCACAGCCGCCTCGTCGCGCTGCTGATGCTGTTCATGCTCGCGACGTCCTCGGGCATGTTTGTCGCCGCGACGGGTGGCGTGCGTGTCGGTAGCATCGCTGCAGGCTGACCAGCGCGTGCACAGCGTTCCTCCCGAGCTCGTTCGCCATGAGCTGCGTCGCGCTCGCCTACGCCGCCTGGCTCAACCAGATCACGCACACGAGCACGGCGCGCCGCTTTGCGAGGTGAGCTGTAAGGGGGAGAGACCGTGTCACACACGGTGCGCCTGCTGATGGTCGCGCTTCCGCACGTGCAGCCCGCACTACCTCGTCGCCGTCGGCGGCATCGCCCTCGCCGCGCTGCTCGCTTGGCCGTTCTGCGGCGCGATGGGCGTGCCGATCTTCATTGACTTTGTCGTCGTGTGCGACGACGCGCCTGTCCCGCCTCGCGCTCGGTCGTTGATGCAGGAGCGCGCAGGCACGGCGAGCTGCTGCGCTTTGCCCTCGTCGCCGTCGCCGCGCTTGTGGTGATCCTTGCGCCGATCGTCGCCATCGACTGGCACTACTACGGCAAGCTCGTCGTGGTACCGCTCGCGATAGTCGCGTACAAGTGCGGCCGTGCCTGTCTTGCCCTGTCCTGCGTCCGTGTCTCACCCGTCGCTGCAGCGTCTTCAGCGGCGACAAAGGGCCCGACCTGTACGGCACCGAGCCGTGGACGTACTACGCGCTCAACCTCGGCCTCAACCTCAACGTCGCGTGGCCGCTGGCGCTGCTCTCGGTGCCGCTGACGGTGCACGCGGCCGCGACCCTGCACACGTCGCGTGTGACCGCGCGCTCGCAGGCCATCGCGCGCCCCGCCAAGATGTCGCCGTCGCTGTGGCTCGTGCTACTCGCGCCGTACCTCTGGCTCGGCATCTTCTTCGCGCAGCCGCACAAGGAAGAGGTCTGCGAGTCGGCATGTGCCGTATGCGAATCGTTGCTGAGCCGCGCGCGCGCGCCCCCAATAAGCGCTTCATATACGTCATCTACCCGCTGCTGCTGATGCAGGCGGCCTTCTCGCTCGCGTCGCTGTGGAGCCTGGCGACGGGCGTCGTGTTGGTGCGGCGCGCGTGTTTTTGCGCACGCTGCAGTGTGACGCACGTCCATCGTCAGCGCACCGGCTGGCTCAACCGCTGGGACCGCGTGCGCGCCGCGCCGACGACGCTCGTCACGGCTGCAATGCTCGTCTTCATGTTGCTGTCGCTGTCGCGCTCGCTCGCGCTCGCGTTCCATTACGGCGGCGCGCTCGAGACGTGGCGGACGATGTCGGGTGCGTTGTTGCAGCGTCGCTCGGCTACCGTGCGTATCAGCTCACGCCGGCCCGCCAGCCAACCTGCCCGACGTGCCGCACCCGACCGGGCCGTCGCCGGCCACGACCGTGTGCCTCGGTAAGGAGTGGTACCGCTTCCCTTCGCACTTCTTCCTCAAGGAGCCGTACCGGATCGGCTTTGTCAAGTGCGCGCAACCGTGTGATCGGCGGTCGCTGACGGTGTGGCCGCAGGAGCGACTTTGCCGGGCTGCTGCCCAAGTACTACGAGGGCAAGGGCGTCGCGAGCACGCGCCTCGTGCCGTCGGGCTTCAACGACCTCAACCGCGAGGACCCGTCGCGATACGTGCGTTGCTGCGCGGCTCAGTCGAAGCCGGCATGTGAGCGCGCGCGCAGGTCAACCTCACGCGCGACTGCGGCTGGCTCGTCGACTTGTGCAGCGAGAGCGATGCGGACGTGTGCCCGCAGGACACGGGCCTGTTTGTCGCGGTGCGGCCCTGGTCAGCGTGCGCGCAGGTCGAACAACGCTAACTCAAATCCAGGTGCACTGCCTCGACTTTCTCGACGCGGCGCACTCGCCGCCGCTGCCGCGCGCATTCTACATCCCGGGCGTGTCGGGCCAGGTCAACGCGTACGGCTCATACTGCCTGCTGCGGCGCAACTGGTCAGTCGACCGCTGAGATCGCTGAGCTGTTCGCGGGCATGCACCGCGTCTGTCTGCGTAATCAGGCGAGCCGGCTGTGGCGGGCGCGGGCATGCATTGCGTCTGTCTGCGTGATCAGCCGAACCGGCAGTGGCTGACACGGTCGTTCTGCGTCAACGGCCGCAGACGCTCGCTGCTCTCAGCCCCGTCCCGCGCGCGCCATGGCCGGGGGCGGCAACGCGGCACTCGTGCGGCGGCGCATGGTGGCCGCCGTGTCGATCGACATCCCGACGCGGAACGAGGAGGAGGCGCGTCCCTGCGTTTCGTGTCGCCTCTTCGCCGCGCCCGCTGACCCGCCCTCGTTGCCGCGCAGTTCATCGAGGTGCTGCTGAGCGAGCTGCCGCACGAGTCGGAGGAGATCGTCGAGATCCTCCGCTCTGAGCGCCCTCCGCTCGAGACGTGGCGGCGCTTCGCCGTGCGCCGCACGCCGCGCCTCGCCGCGCACGGCAATGACGTTCAGACGCGCCACAGGTCGAGTACTACCACCGCGGCATACTGCCCGCGGCCGAGAACATCCTCAACACGGCCATCGAGCAGAGTGCGCGGTGCATCGGGCCGACGTGCGCTCCGCTGACGTGCTCGCCGCCCCGCAGCGTACACGTACGACAAGGCCGCGCGCGACCGCGTCGCAGTGCTCGACGCCCTCGCCGCATTTCACATCGCGCGCGGCGCAGCTGAGAAGGTGCGCCCCGACGCTGCAGAGGCGCCAGCGTGGGCTGATCGCGCCTGCGTGCTGCATCAGGACCCGGCGCGCCAGGCCGAGCACTTCTCCAAGGCGACGATGCGCATCAACGCGGCTGAGGACCTCGACCCGCGTGAGCTCAACACGTGGCTCGTCAAGGCGCGCCGCGCGTCGCTGCGTTCATTGCACTGCTTGACTGACACGCTGTCCACGCGCGCAGGCGCTGCTGCTGTTCACGCGTGGCGACTTCACGCGCGCCAACACGCAGTTCATGAGCGTGCTCAGCAAGGCGCCCGACAACATCCCCGCGCTGCTTGGCAAGGCCTCGATCGAGTTTGGCAACGGTGACTACGTCGCGGCCGTGCGGCTGTTCAAGCGTGCGCTGCGCATCCTGCCCGAGGACACAGCGCAGGTGCGGGCGGGCGCAAGCAGCCGCCTGCTGAACACGCTGACGGCCTGCGCGCTTAGATCCGCCTCGGCATCGGCCTGTGCTACCACCAGCTCAACAAGGACGAGAAGGCGCGCCAGGCGTACCGCCGCTGCCTCGACATGGACCCGGACAACGTGCAGGCGCTCGTCGGCTTGGGCATGCTCGACATGAACAGCAGGGACGCCGACAAGATTGTGCAGGGCCTGCAGGTGTGGCGCGGCAACCGCCCGTGCCGTTGAGATGCTGAGCGTGCGCACTCGCGCTCGCCAGACCCTGCGCAAGGCGTATCAAATAGACCAGTTTCATCCGCTTGTGCTCAACCAGCTCGCGTACCACTTCTTCGTCAAGCGTGACCACGTCAAGGTGGCCGCGCAACACCAACGAGCGCGCACTGTGCTGATGGCGCCGTGCGTGCGCCAGACTGAGGCGCTCGCGAAGAACGGGTACTTTTACTCCAAGATCGAGGCCGTGCAGGCCGAGAGCTGCCTCATCCTCGCCCGGTCGTACCACCAGCGGGTGCCGTCTCGCGCGCTCGCACGCTGGTCGCGCAAGACGCTCATGCCCGCGCGCGTGCGACTACAGGAGGAGTACGAGAACGCGTTCAGCTACTACTTTCAGGCGGTCAAGCTCGCGCCGACGCTCAGCCCGGCGCAGTACGGCCTCGGGCAGATGTTTATCCACCGCGGTGCGTCGTCGTGTGCCATGTGACGCACCCGCTGACCGTTCATGCGCACGCGCAGGCGAGACCGAGCAGGCCATCGAGTGCTTCGAGAAGGTGCTCGCGGCCAATCCGGACAACTACGAGACGCAGAAGGCACGTATGCACGAGGGGACGGCTGCGTGTGCGCTTGACACGCGCACAGATCCTCGGCTCGCTCTACGGGCACGTCCCCGGACGGCGCGCCAAGGCGATCGAGCTCCTGCGGCGTGTCGTCGAGCTCCGCCCGGACGACGTCGAGGCGTGGATCGAGCTGGCCGAGTACCTCGAAAGCGCCAACCTCGCCGAGTCGCTCAAGGGTGAGCGCGCACACAGCAGCGCGAGGCCGGTGCATGCGCTGATGTGGTGTGGCACAACCGCAGCATACGACCGTGCCGTCTCGCTGCTCAAGGCGACGGATGACGCCATTGTGCCGCCTGACCTGCTCAACAACCTCGGCGCGCTCTCGCAGCAGCTCGGTGCGTCCCTGTCGATTTGCCCGTGCGTTGCCCTGACCGCGCGCTCAACATGCAGGCAAGCACGCCGACGCCCTCAAGTACTATGAGGAGGCCACGGAGGCGTGCCGGCGCCTCGTGGCCGCGGGCTCGGACGCGGTGCGATGCCCTCGCTTGGGCTGCGCCAGCTGACGCATGGCGGTGGCAGGAGAGCTTCAAGGGCTTACTGCTGACGATGAAGTACAACCGCGCGCGGCTGTTTGAGGCCGAGCATCGCGTGGACGAGGCTGTGATGCTGTACAAGGAGATCGTCGCCGAGCAGTCCAAGTACCTTGACGGTGCGGCGCGTCAAGGCCTCCGCTGTGTGCCGCGCTGAACGGTCGCACGCGCCAGCCCACCTGCGGCTGGGCATGATCGCGATGGAGCAGCGCGACAACGTCGCGGCGATGGACTACCTCAAGGAGGCATGTGAACGCATTGTGCGCGTGCTGCGATCGCGTGCGCTGACGCTGCGATGGCCTCCCCCCCAGGCGCTGCACCTCGCACCCGCGCACCCCGACGTCATGACCGTGATGGCACAGAGCCACGTCTCGTTCTCGGAGCTCATCCCCGCGAAGAAGGTGCGATGAGACGGCCGTGGTCGCGTCATCTCGCTGACCGTCCCGGCCGCGCAGAACTACGAACGCGTCCTCAGCACCAAGCCAGCGTACAGCATGCTCAACATCTCATGTGCGCTTCTTGGCCGCCGCCCGACGTGCTGCTGACCGGACGGGCGGGACACGCAGCCGACCGCGGGGCAGCGGCGGCCGCACAGTCGTCCGAGGACACGGGCTCCGGTGGGGTGACCTTTGGCGGCGGGCACGATATCTACAGCCTCGTCGCGCTCGGCAGTGTCTGCCACCGCATGTCGAAGCACGAGTCGGACCCGAAGAAGGTGCGCAGGCCCAGACGTGGCGGGACAGGCAACGCTGATGTGCTCGCGCGCGCGCACAGCAAACGGAGCTGCAGAAGCGCGCGTTCGAGGTCTACGCCAAGGCGCTGTATCTGAACAAGCGCAACCCGTTCGCGGCCAACGGCATCGCCGTGCTGCTGGCCGAGCGTGGGCACTTTGCCGCTGCGCGCGAGATCTTTCTGCAGGTGCGCGCACTGCTTGCGGCTTTGTGTTGTCGCTCATCGCGCCGCGCAGGTCCGCGATGCCATCCCGGACAACGCCGACGTGTGGATAAACCTGGCGCACGTCAACTTTGAGCTGGACATGTTTGCGGACGCGATCAAGATCGTGCGTGCGCATCGTATGCGCCGGTGCACCTGACGTGGGTGTGCCACGCAGTACGAGAGTGCGCTGCGCAAGCTGCTACACAACAACGATGTCGCAACGATGCTGTACCTCGCGCGTGCACACTACCACCACGGCAAGCGCGGCAAGGATGTGGCATCGATTGAGACGGCGCGGCACTACCTTGAGCGGGTGCGTTTGCCGACTATTGCAGCAAGCGTCTGACCGCGCTTTTGCACCCAAGGCCCTGTTTCTGCGCGGCTGGGACATGTCGATCCGCTTCAACCTGGCTCTCGTGCAGCAGGAGCTCGCGGCACTGGTCAGCGCCGTGCCTACGATGCGTCGCACGATCGACCAGGTGCTTGAGGCGCAGCACGCGGTCGCGCGTTCGATCAAGTGTGTCTTCTTGCAGTGCCACAAGGCGCGCGCACGCTCACGCGACGTGGCGCCCAGGACGTTTGAGTTTCTAGCCAAGGCCACGCCGTACCCGCCCAAGTCGTACGAGCCGCGCATGGCCAAGCAGCGCCTGGATTACTGCGTGCGCGCCGCTGGGTGCCACGCCGCCCGTGCCGGGCGCTGACATTGGGCGGGCAGCGCGAGCTGGTGCCGTGGCTGGAGAAGCAGCGCCAGCAGCAGGAACAAAGCGACAGTGAGCGCCGCGCCCTGATCAAGCAGCTGGAGGACCAGCGCAAGCAGCTCGAGCTCGAGCAGCTGGAGAACGCGGTGCGCTCGATGGCTACCTTGTACAGCTTAGCGCCGCCGACTCTCGCTCTCGTCGTGCGCACCAGAAACGCGAGGACGAGGAGGCGATGAAGCGCAACGACGAGGCCCGCCGGCTCAACGAGCAGCTGCGCGAGGAGCTGCAGCGGCGCATCGCCGAGTCGCGCCAGCAGGCGGCGGAGAAGTCGGAGCGGTCGGCGCAGCGTGCGGCGCGGGTGCGTGTGCGGTTGTTGCACGTGTTGTGGCCTGACGGCGCGCCAGACCACGAGCGAGGCCACCGAGGACGGCAAACGGCGGCGCAGCACCAAGGGCGCAACGTCGAAGGGTGCGCGGTGCCGCTCAGCGGGTGGCTCTGCCGAACCCGTGTGGTCTCGCAGACAAGGGCAAGCAGAAGGCCGTGCAAGACGACGAGGTGGACGAGCCCGACGCCGAGGAAAAGGCGGTCAAGCGCGCCCGGCGCACCGCGCCAGAGAGCGCGCCTCCCGCGGCCGATTCGTCGGGCGACGAGGTGCCGTTTGACGAGCGGCCGACGCCGAGGCCGGCCGCAAAGCGTGCGCCTGTCAGCACCAGCGGCAGCTCAGGCGGCGCAGGCTCGGGCGCGCGCGGTGCCGGCGGGCGTCTCAAGAAGCGGACGGGTGCGCGTGCACGCATGCCCAGTGGAACGCCAGCATTTGACGGTCGCACCGCAGCGCGCCAGATGGAGGACGAGATCGACGAGGACGACGAGAACTTTGCCGTCGCGGCGCTGACGACGACGCAGCCGGCCGCAGCAGACGACGCCGATGCCGACGGCACTGCGGCCGATGACGACGACGGGGACGCCGACGCCAGCGCAGAGCCGGACGCCCCGCCCGCCGAGCCGGAGATGGACGGCCCGCCCGCGCAGCCCAGCAGTGATGCAGAGTGATTCTCGTGTACTCAGGCTTTAGAAGGGTCTACCAGAACTTGAGGCGCAGGTTGAGGCTATGCGCGGCGACGGCGGCGGCGCAGACCACGCCCATGTAGCCGACGAGGATGAGCAGGGCGGCGGCGTCGGGCGTGTTGAGCGTGTCGATGGTCATGTTGACCGCGCCCGTGAGCACGTTGGCCTGCATGCGCGCTCAGGCACGCAGCTGACTTATGCGCACGCGCGCACCAGCAGGAAGATGGCCAGCTGGTTGCGGTTGACGGCCGTGTACAGCACGCCCGGCTCGGTGTAGCCCAGCAGCAGGTCGGTCGCGAGGAACGCGGCGAGGAATGGCAGGTTGTACGCGAGCGTCCAGACGACGTACGGCAAGTTGGCCTTCACGGCAGCGTTGCGTCAGCGACCGTGTGCACACCACACGCGCTGCTCGCGCACCAGCCGCCGCGATGTGCGCAGCCCGAGCGCGCTCTCCAGGTATAGCCACAGCAGCCACAGCAGCGCGTCCAGCGCCATCAAGGTCGCGACCGTCGTACGCCACTCGCCCGGGCGCTTGCGCCGCAGCATGTACGCCCCGAGGCTGATGCCGCACGCTACATGCGCGGCGACGTGAGCGGCCGGTCGTCTGCGCGCGGCACGACGTGCGCACCAAAGATCGCAAAGTACCCGAGCACGCTGAACACCCCCTCTTTGTTCATCGACAGCAGGTCCGCACGGGGCGCGTCGAGGATGTACGTCTGCAGCGGCGTGGTTGAGAGCGCAAACTGGTACGCTGTCGCTCGCAATTGCTCAGCGACCATCGCAACGGGGGTGAAAAACGCACCGACGGCAGCGGCCGCGCCGACGTAGACCATGTCCCCGGCACGGTGCACGACGAGACGCGCGGCCGCAACCAGCAGCGGCAGCGCCGCGAGGGTGAAGAAGAAGTTCCAGTGCACGCCGTACTCGCTCACGTGCTCGTGGTAGTCGACGGCCTTGACCGACGCGAGCCGCGCGAGGCCGAGGGCGACGAGCGGCAGGGTGGCGCGCAGGGTGTGCCAAAGCGACTTGTCTGCCGTGCACGGTCAGCACGGTTGCACTGACGCGTGCGCGCCGAGCACACCGGGCCGGTCGATCGCGTCGGCCGCCGAGAAGCTGTTGACGAGCACAAACGAGCCGACGCCGACGTCCATCTGCGGCCGACGGTCAAGCAGCGTGCGTGCACGTGCGGGTGCACGCACGAGCGACGTGCCAAACGTCTCGGTCTTGGCGAAGCGGCGCGGGAAGACGGGGAAGTCGACGGCGAGGATGCACACGCACGTGCTGAGCATGACGAGCGCGCGGTACACATCGAAGAAGGCTGGTTGCGCGATCGCGTTGAGCACGGGCACGGGCACGGGCACGTTGAGACAGAGGTCCGTGACGCACGCTTCCGCGGGCTGGCGAGGGCGACGAGCAGCGCGCGGTCGTTGGGCGCCAGGGCGGCGCCACCAACGGTGGGACGCGTGCGGGCGGCGCGATCGAGGCCGGCCCACTCGAGCGCGGCCCACATCGCGGCGGCATAGACGAGGCACAGCGCGGCCAGCAGCGGCACGACCCAGACGACGGTGAAGCCGAGGACGAGCGGGAGGACGATCAGGGCGGCGTCGATCGCGGCGCGCGTCGCCGTGCTGATCGCGTCCCCCGCGAGCGCGCGCTGCGTGACCTTCCACGCGACGTGCGCGGCCTGTGCGCGCCCGTCGGCTGCGCCCGATCGATGCGGATGCGGCGCGACGCAGGACGCACGATGCCGAGGCTCACGACGCGCTGCACCTCCCACGCGCTCGTCCCGTTCAGCCCGGCCACGAACGCCGCCTTGGCCGCCGCGCTCTCAGCCATGATGGCCGCGGAGTGGCGACAACATGGCGGCGCATGGCCGCGGAGTGGCGACATCATGGTGACAGTATGGCCGCGTCTCAAGTATGGCCGCGGAGTAGCGACATCATGGCGGCGCATGGCCGCGGAGTGACGACATCATGGCCGCAACATTCGCCTCGCTTTGTTCGACCATGTCGTCGTCTCGGTGAGCGCGCACACGTTCGCCCCCCCCCCCCCCCCCCCCCCCGCCTATGCCGTGCTCACGCGCGCAGCCGCAGCGACAGCGACTTTGGTAAGGGCGCCGACGCGTTCCTGCGCGAGGCGACGGACCCCGCGCCGGTGTACGAGGACGACGATCGGTACAACTACAAGCAGGACGCGGCGATTCACGCCGCACAGCCCTCGTGCGCCGCCGCTGTGGCCCCTCTCGCGCGCGCCCCCCTCTCACGCGAGATCGCGCACCACAGCTGTTTCACCAAGATGCGGATGGGCGCGCAGCTCGGCGGCGCCGTCGGCGGCGTGCTCGGGATGATGCTCGGCGGCTTCACGCTGCTGCGCTACGGCACCGGCGGCGGCAGCAGCATCGCCCTGCTCGCCCGCACCATGCTCTCCACCGGCGGCTCGTTCGCGCTCTTCATGGGCATCGGCGCCGGCCTGCGCTGCGACGACGGCGCCGTGATCACCTTCGGCGCCGCGCCGCTGCCCGCGCGTCTGCCGGCCGTGTGCGTCTGATGGGTCAGGCTACGTGCCCGCGCAGACAGGCTCTATTCACACAGCAAAGACATGATGGGGGGGGGGGGGGGGGG
>CALSCO010001914.1:0-12160 GCA_943704415.1 Parvularia atlantis | reverse complement strand
CGGCACACGCACGGGAGGCGCACCTCGCACGAGTACTGGCACATGGGGCTGCAGCCGACGCGGTTGCGCAGCACGACGCTGCGCAGCTTGAGCTTGTCAAACAGGTTGACCATGGCGAGCGAGGCGGCGAGGCAGAAGTGAACGCGATCGCACTGCGTCGCTGGCAACGATCGCGCGATCGCAGCGCGTGGTCTTACGCACGCCCGCAAAAGCTCTCACTGATACAGTGACACTGTCTGCAGACGCTCAAAGCCGATGGCAAACGCGTCGTCCCACAGCACGCTGAACCGGTCCATCCGGCCCGGCTCGACGAGCAGCCACGCGAGCGTCAGCTGCACGCCGATCAGCACCAGACGCGACGTCAAAGCGGCGCGTACCGCCGGGTTGACAAAGCCCGTTTGCGCGATCTGGCCCCGGCCCTCGTAGTGCTCAATGTTAATGCCATTTACGAGCAACAGCTGCGGCGGCGCATTGTAGAAGCGGTAGGTCATCTTGCCGCTCGGCACGTTGACGTCGCCTGCGCGCGCACGTCAGCCACGTCCGCGCATGCCCCCAACGCAAGCCGACGCACCGGTCACTTTCGTGCCGATTAGGAACGTCTCGTTATCCGGGTTGCGCCGCACGTGGATGATCTCCGTGCCGTGCGGCCCGTACTCGCCGACCCTGCGCAGCTCACATCAGCACACACAGCAGCACAACGCGCCCACGCACGCACCACAGGCCGTCGAGGCTCGTGGGCTCGGCCGGCATGTCGAGCATGCTCAGCGGCAGGCGGTGGTACCGCCGGCGCATCACGACCGACGTGCTCTCCTGGTACACGTACTCCATCTGCGTGCGCGCTCTGTCAGCGGCACGAACGGCCACAATGCGCACATGCATGCGCACCTCGTCGTCGCTCAGGCGGTTGATCTGCAGATGCACAAACTCGCTCCGCGGCGTGTTATCGGCCGACGAGCGGAACCGCGTCCGCCCAAAATCGAGCGGCGCAGCGGTGATCGTCTGGCACCGCCGCGGCGCTATTAGCGCCTTACCACCATGGCGGCATACGCGTGGCGCACCGAGCACGTCATGCTCTGGCAGCCGTGCGTCAGCGTTAGGCCGGGCTGCGACGGCTCGTCGTCGTGCGGCGTATTGAGCCGCAGGCCGAAGAAGAACGCGCGTGAGTTGCGCTCGTTGTCGAGCTCGGGCCGCCCTGCCGCGCCCAACGTGAGCCGCACAGGGACACGCGCGCACACAAAACGCGAACCGACGATCGAGTGCGCCATGAGCGCGTTCGGGCACAGGTACAGGCGCATCAGGTGCCCGCTCGGCTCGTCCGTGCTGTGCCAGAGGCCCTCCAGGTACCCGACCGAGTCTTGTGCGCGCGGCGGGTGTCAGGACACGCGCGCGGCCGGCACGCAGCCCGCACCGAGCACGACGTAGAGCTGCTTGAACGAGTGCACGTATGGCCACCCCGCGCACGACGCGCGCCGGAACCGCTCGTGGCACAGGCGACGCCACAGCGTGTCGTCGTCGGCCAGGCGGCGCAGGTGCTTGCAGGTGCTGGCGACGCGCGTCTGCCGCGCCCGTCAAGCCGCTACCTCCGCCGCCGCACGCAAGCGCCGCACCAGGTCCGCCGGCCCCAGGAAGCGCAGGACGCTCAGGAGCAGCTCGTCCGACAGCACGGCCAGCGCTGAGCCGGGCGTGTCGGCAGCGCTGCCCTGCTCGGGCGCGCAGTCGCTCTCGCTGCGGCGCGCGCGCGAGGTTGAGCGGCACGCGCGGTGTGGGCCGATGGCGTGGCGCACCTGCTCGCTGCAGCTTGCGTGGTGGGGCTGGCTGGTGCGTGTGCCGCAGCCGCTGCAGCCGCTGCTGCTGCTGCCGCCGCGTCCGGGCCACCGAGCGCCAGCTTGGTCACGGCCGAGGCCATCACGGGTACGGCCACGGCGCGCCCGCGCAGTCCGGCCTCGCCTCCCGCCGCGGCGAGGGTTGCGGCGACGGCGGCCGAGAGCGAGAGCACGGCGGGCGGCGCGGCGGGGGCGTCGTGCGTCACGTCGTGGGAGGCCGAGCTGCTGCTGCTGCCGCTGCCGCTGCTGCCGCTGCTGCTGCTGCTGCTGCTGCTGTTGTACGGCGCCAGCGTGCGAAGCAGGGGTGCCCTGGGCGCGCGCGGGGTGCGCGGCGTGCGCGTCAGGGTGGAGCGCGAGCCCTCCTTTTGCCTCTCGCCGCGGCACGGTCTGCGGCGCGCACTGTCGCGGCTGCCCAACGAGGCCTACCCAGAGGCCCTCGCAGCAGCAGAACGAGCGGCAATGGCGGGGGCACCGCAGCACGCGGCAAAGGCGGCGCAGCACGAACGGCACGATACGTCACGCAAGCCGCCGTGGGAAAATTTGCACCTCCGAAGAGCAGGCCAAATGGAGGCCGCGCTTGACGCGATGCGGCCACCGATCGCGCGCGTCGCGACGGCCGCGCACATCGGCAGTCTCGCGGTGCGTGTGTGCGCGCGCGCGGCCGTCGATCGTGTTGATGCGAGCGCCGCCAGGAGTACAAGACGATGTACGCCGAGAGCATCGCCGACGGCGACAAGTTCTGGGCCAAGGCACGCGGCGCAATCGCTCGCTCGCGCGGCCCTGACTGACGCGCGCTGAAGCAAGCGCGCGAGCGCCTGACGTGGCACCGCGACTTTACGGTCGTGCGCCAGGGGTGCGGCTGCGTGCCGGGCCGATGCGGTGCTGCGGCCAACGTGCGCGCGACGAGCGCAGATCGCTCACGGACGGCAACATCGCGTGGTTCGCCAACGGCGAGCTCAACGTGTGCTACAACTGCGTCGACCGCCACGCCGTCGCCACGCCCGACAAGGCACGCCCCCCGCCGCGGCCGTGCGATCGCCGATCCGCGCTGACGCACGCATACGCAGATCGCGATCCTGCACCAGGGCGACCAGCCGCACGACGTGCGCCGGATCACGTACACGCAGCTGCTCGACGAGGCGCGCCGCCTGTGCGCGCACGCACAGCTGCAGCCCGCTCACCGCCCGTGCGGCCCGCGCAGACCTGCCGCGTGGCCAACTACCTCAAGAGCGAGGGCCTCGTCAAGGGCGACACGGTCGCGATCTACATGCCGACGATCCCCGAGGCCGTCATTGCCATCCTCGCCTGCGCGCGCCTCGGCCTCGTGCACAGGTGTGTGCCGCACGCACGTACGCACGTACGCACGCATCGCTCAGCCCGCCGCAGCGTCGTCTTTGGCGGCTTCAGCGCCGAGGCCCTCGCGAGCCGCGTGGCCGACGCCTCGTGCAAGATCATCCTCACGGCCGACCAGGGCATGCGCGGCGGCCGGCCCGTCAACCTCAAGCAGATCGTGGACGAGGCGCTCTGGTCGTTCCCGTGCCCGTCTGTCAAGGCACGCCCGCGCGCAGAGCGTGTTCGTGGCTCACCCGCGGATGGTCGCAGCGCGTCGTCGTCTTCAAGAATACCCACAGCCCGCGCGTGGCCATGTACGCGCCGCGCGACGTGTACTGGCAGGATGTGATGGCGCGTGAGGGCCCGCGGCTCGCCTCGGCGTCAGCGGCTGACCGCGCGCGCACGCGAGCAGAAGCTGCAGCGGCCGTACTGCCCGCCCGTCTGGGTCAGCAGCGAGGACCCGCTCTTCCTGCTGTACACAAGCGGCTCGACCGGCAAGCCCAAGGGCGTGCTGCACTCGTCGGTACGCCCGCCGCGCCTCGTGTGTGCGCGCGCTCATCGGCCGCGCGCCAGGCCGGCTACCTGCTGCAGGTCAACATGACCGTGCGCTACGTCTTCGACTATCACCCGGAGGACGTGCACGCGTGCGTGGCCGACATCGGGTGCGTTCTGCACGCGCGCGCACACAACCGCACGGCGCTGACGCACGGTGCGCAGCTGGGTCACCGGCCACTCGTACATCGTCTACGGCCCGCTGTCCAACGGCGCCACCACCGTCACGTTCGACAGCGTGCCGACCTTCCCCGGTGCGTGCAGGGGCCGTGGTGCAAGCGGCTCCTGACCGTCTCGCAGACGCCAGCCGCTACTGGGACCTCGTCGACCGGTTCAAGATCACCCAGTTTTACACTTCGCCGACGGCGATCCGCGCGCTGATGAAGTTTGGCAACGACCCCGTCGCCAAGCACGACCTGTCGTCCCTGCGCGTGCTTGGCTCGGTCGGTGAGCCGATCAACCCGGAGGTGTGGCGCTGGTACAACGACGTCGTCGGCCGCGGCCGCTGCGCCATCGTCGACACGTTCTGGCAGACCGAGACCGGCGGCGTCATCATCAGCCCGCTGCCCGGCGCGACGCCGACCAAGCCCGGCTCGGCCACGCTGCCCTTCTTCGGCATCGAGCCCGTCATCCTTGACCCGACCACCGGCAAAGTGCTCGAAGGCACGTCGCGTGCAGCTGTCTTGCGCATGCACGCTGATCGTGCTTGCAGGCAACAACGTCTCGGGTGTGCTCGCCCTCGCGCGCCCGTGGCCCTCGATCGCCCGCACCGTCTACGGCGACCACGACCGTTTCATGTCGACGTACCTGCGCATGTACCCTGGTGCGTACCGTTGCCGCGTCGCCGCTTGTGCCGATGCCGCGGCCGCCCGCAGGCTACTACTTCACGGGCGACGGCGCCGACCGCGACGCCGACGGCTACTACTGGATCCGCGGCCGCGTGGACGACGTGATCAACGTGTCGGGCCACCGCCTGGGCACGGCCGAGATCGAGTCGGCGCTGGTGCGTGCCGCCGCTGCGCGCCGGATGCGATGTCGTGCTCACGGCCCTGCGGGCGCCCACAGGTCGCTCACCCGTCGTGCGTCGAGGCCGCGGTCGTGGGCGCCCCGGACGACCTGACGGGCCAGTCGATCATGTGCTTCTGCATCCTGCGCGATGGATTCCAGGGCGGCGAGGTGCGCGCGCGCACGCCCCCTCCCCCCACCCACGCATGTGAGCTCACGGTGCCGCGAGCAGGAGGCCGAGAAGCAGCTCAAGCAGTCGGTGCGGCACCACATCGGCCCGTTCGCCACGCCCAAGCGCGTCGTCATCGTGCCCAACCTGCCCAAGACGCGCTCGGGCAAGATCATGCGCCGCATCCTGCGCAAGATCGCGGCGGGCGAGGCGGACCAGCTCGGGTGCGCGGCGGTGGCGCCACCCGTGCGCCATCTGACGTCGCGTACTTGTGCGCAGCGACGTCACGACGCTCAACGACCCGTCCATCGTCCAGACCGTCATCGACCTCGTGCAGCACCCGCACTTCGCCGCGCACCCCCACCACCCCCACCAAAAGCAGCACAAGTAGACGTTTTGTCGATCGCAAAAAGCAGCAATGTCGATCAAGTTGGCGTCGTCGCAGCCACCGCCAGCACAGCCCCCGCCGCCCGCGCCGCCGCCCGCGTGCCGCATCGTCACGTTCAACGTCAACGGCGTGCGCACGCTCACGGACTACGCGCCGTGGAACACGCTGCGCTCGTTCAAGGCCGTGCTCGACCACTTTGACGCCGACATCGTCTGCTTCCAGGAGACCAAGATCACGCGCGACAAGCTCGCGGCCGACATTGCCATCGTGTCGGGCTACGACTCGTGCGGGAGCGGTGCCGCTGCTGCCGCGTGCACGCGAGGCTCACGCGCACACGTCTCGCGGCGCAGCTACTTTTCGTTCTGCCGGCCACGATCGGGCTATTCGGGCGTCGCGACGTACGTGCGCCAGGCGAGTCGCTGGCTGCCCGTGGCGGCCGAGGAGGGCCTCAACGGGCTGTGGACGAGCAGCACCAGCAGCAGCGGGAGCGGGAGCAGTGGGACGATCGGGCACTACGTCGACCCGTCCGTCGGTGCGATCGGCTCGCGCGCACTCGCGCGCACTCGCGCACACCCTGACGCGCGCCGCAGCCGACCTCGATGCCGACGGCCTGCGCGAGCTCGACAGCGAGGGGCGCTGCGTCGTGACTGACCACCAGGCCTTCGTGCTGTTCAACTGCTACTTCCCGAACGCGGGCGTGGACGACGAGGACCGCTTCGGGTTCAAGATGTCCTTCAACCGCGTGCTGCAGGCGCGCGTTGAGGGTGCGGCGCCGCTCCACACTCGCACAGCTCAGTGCTCACACGCCCCGCGACAGCCCTGCGCCGCGCCGGGCGCCACGTCGTGGTCGCGGGCGACGTCAACTGCGTGCACCGCGAGATCGACACGTGCGACCCCGAGCGCATGCTGCGCCGCTCGGGCCTGACCGACTTTATGGCGCGGCCGGACCGACAGTGGTGCACACACACGGTCTGCACGGCTGTCCTGAGCACGCGCGCGCGCGTAGGCTGCACGCGTTCCTCGTCGACGGCGGCGGCGAGTTTGTCGACCTGTATCGCCACTTTCACCCTACGCAGGGCAAGGGTACGAGCGCGCTCGTCTAGCAATCAGCATCTGACGGCGGGGGCGGCAGCGTACACGTGCTGGGACACGCGCACCAACGCGCGCGAAACCAACTACGGCACGCGCATCGACTACATCATCGCCGACCGCGCGCTCGTTGACGGGCCGGGCGGGTTCAGCAACTGCGCGATCCTGCGCGAGGTGCACGGCTCAGACCACTGCCCCGTGCGCGCCGACGCGGGCGGTGCGTGCTGCCCCTGCCGTGCGCTGCGTGCGGTGGTATGACGCGCGCTGCGCGCAGACTTTGGCCTCGAGTTGGTGCCGCCTGCCACACCGCCGCCGCTGTGCTCACGCTGGATGCCCGAGTTCTCAGGTAAGCAGCAGACGTTGACCGCGTTCATCGCCGCCGCCGCCGCGGCTGCAGCTGCCAAGCCGCCCGCGCCTGCGCCCGCGCCCGCGCCCGCGCCGACCGCCAACGTGAAGCGGCCGGCCAAGACGGCGCCGCCGCCACCACGGCCGCACAAAAAGGCGCGCTCGGGCGAGGCCGTGGCCGGGCAGCCATCGATCGCGCGCTTCTTCGCTCGACCCGCGGCCGCGACAACCACTGAGGCGCCCGAGCAGCCTGAGCCGCCCGAGCCGCCCGAGCCGCCCGAGCCACCGGAGCGCGATGATGAGCTGTGCGTAGGCTTCCCTGCCCTGCTCGCGATCGCTGACCGCTGCGCAGGATTGCGGACGACGTGCTCGTGGCGGTCAACATCGAAGATGCGGTCGAGGTGCCGTCGCCCGGCGACGCGCGCAAGCAGTGGGGAAGGTGCGCCGCCGCACGCAAACGAAGTGATCGCGCGATCTTAACGACGACGGGCGCGCAGCCTGCTCATGTCGACACCGCGCCTGCCGCTGTGCCGGCACCGCGAGCCGTGCGTGATGCTAGCGGTGACAAAGGGCGGGCCCAACCAGGGTGCGCTGGCCCGCCTTCTCCTGAACAAGCCCCTGCTGACTCACGTGCGGCTGCTGGTGCAGGGCGAAAGTTCTTCATCTGCGCGCGTCCCAAGGGCGACTGGAAGGCCGACAACAGCACGCGCTGCGAGTTTTTCGAGTGGGCTACGCGCCGCGCGACCGACTCGCCCCTCACTACCGGGCCGCGTGGCGCCGGCCGCGACAAGCCAGGGTGACAGTGAGTGCATCTTGAGGTGTTGATCGATCGTGCTCAGCGGCCACTTTCCGCACACCCCGCGCTGTCCCGACGATGCAGGCGTTGAAGGCCGTCGAGAGCACGATGCAGCGGCTGCAGGTCGAGGACGCCGTTGCGGCGGGCTTCCGGCGGCTGCGCCCGGTGCTGCCCGGTGCGCTGCTGCGGCCGCCACACGCACATCGGGCGATGCTGACGGACGCGCCGTGCAGCCCTGGCCCGCTTCCTGCTCGTGTCGACGTTCCTCGAGGATGCGCTGCGCCTGGTGAGGCACTGGGACGGGCAGGTGCGCCGCGCAGCACCAGTGCACGCGCGCGCATCGGGCTCTCACGGCGATGCGCCGCGCAGTGCATGTACTTTGAGCGGCACGGCTTTGGCGCGTGGGGCGCGGCGGCGTTCGTGGCATTCAACGTGGCGGCGCAGGTCGTGGGCAGTGTGCTCGTGATGGGCAAGCTGCGCGTGGGCGTGGGCGTGGGCCTGCTCATCGGCGACATCGTCGTGCGTGCGGCCGGGTCGACGGGCGGGGCGTGTGCTGGCCGCTGACACGTGCGTGCCCATCGCAGATCCAGGCCGTCGCGTACAACATGATCGCCTCGGCCGCGTTCGTGCTGCGCCTGCTCTCGGTCTGCGGCGGCCTGCTGCTCGTGCTGGCCGAGGCGTACGTAACGCCGCGCGGCGGCTCGCGCTCGGTCTTCGCTGGCCTGCCCGAGCTCGACCAGGCGCGCTACACCAACTACCTGCAGCTGGCCGGGCGGCTGCTGCTCGTGTGCCTGTGCCTGTCGATCATGGTCGCGGGCGGCACGGCGGCGCTGACGCCGATGCGCGTCGTGCTCGTGGCCGTGGGCACGGTCATGTCGCTCATGGTCGTGCTCGGGTTCAAGGCCAAGATGACCTCGGTGCGGCACGCACCCGGCGTGACGCGCATGCTGAGCGCACACGTGGGGCCCCGCAGGTCGTCCTGCTCGTCGGCCTCTCGCTCGCCAACATCGCACTTAACGCGTTCTGGCAGCTCGAGGCGACGCCGACGACGCGCGACGTCGTGCAGTACGACTTTTTCCAGACGCTGAGCGTACTCGGCGGCTTCATCCTGCTCGCGCTGCTCGGGCCCGGCGACCTCAGCGTTGACGAGAGAAAGAAAGGGCTGTGAACTCGCTTCGCTCGCACGCATGCATGTGAGTGAGCGTTGCTGCAATGAGCGTCCAGTCCTTCGGCGGTCTCCGAGTCTGCGTTTGAGCGCGGCGCGCGAGGACGGGTGGCTCGCGGAGCGAACGCGCGTGCAGGCAACTTGAAGGCGCACTATCCGGTTGCTCGAGCCACAGGCGAGTGCCTGGACGGCCCAACGAAAGCGTGCCCAAGGTTGGCGACGGTGCAGTCGCCTGGTTGATCATCAGGTCGATGTAGCCGATGAAGTAGCCGTGGAAGAAGTCGAGAAGGGCGGGGCGGAGAGGATGAGAGGGGGGTTAAGTGGGGTAGGAGGTGAAGCGGGTGAACGCCGATCTTGATGCCGTCATATCACACGAAAGCACGGAGTGCTGCCTGGAAGGGCGTTAGCGACTAACGTGTCCAGTCCCTGCAGAGGGACGCACGGACGGACTTGACCCTTCCGCGCGCACGAACTGAACGGATGACGTCTCTCGCGCCCATTGGCTGCTTGCGCGGACCAATCGGGGCGGCCGTGATCACCTGCACGTCGTCACGCGGCCCGCACTTTGCGCGCGCCGTGTGAACAGTCCCCCGCGAGCCCGACGCCAGCGCGCACCCATGACCGCCGCGCCACCCACCAGCGAAGAGTTCCAGCAGGCCACCCGCGCCGGGTACGCGCACCGCGCACGCGCACGGGCACAAGCCGCTGCGCTGACCTCGCCCGCGCGCTCGCAGGTACTTGCTGCTTATCCTCGGCGTCGGCGCCGTGCTCTCGACGTGGATCGTCTATGGGCTGCACATGCGGCAGTACTTCCAGACGTGGACGCAGCCGCGCACGCAGACGCTCGTCCTCCGCGTCGTCTCGCTCATCCCCATCTGGGCCACGCTCGGCCTGGTCAACATGTCCCTCCCGGCGGCGTACCTGCAGTACCGCTACATCGTCCAGATTTTCCTGGACGTGTTCGAGTCGTTTGCCATCATCAGCTTCATGCAGCTCATCTACAACTACCTCGGCGGCCGCGAGCAGGCGCACTGGAAGGCCGAGAACAAGACGCCGTACCGCGTGTGCTTCTGCGTGATGGCCTACCCGGGCGAGCGCATGATGCAGGTGCGCCGCCCGTGGTGCGGGGTGAGTCTGCGCGTGCTGTGGCTCATGCGCTCGCGCGCGCCCGCGTCGCAGCTACTGCACTTGTGCATCTACCAGTTTGCCATCACCCGCCCGCTCATCTCCACGCTCAGCTGCATCCTCATCTTCAAGGGCGTGGCCAAGGGCAAGGGCTCGCTGCTCGAGAGCAACGTCGACCTGGCCATGACCGTGCTCACGTTCGTGTTTCTCATCCTGGCCATGTGGGGCCTGCTCCAGGTCTACCGCATCTTCCGCGTCGTGCTCCGGCCGTACGACATCGGGAAAAAGTTCATCGCCATCAAGCTCTACATCCTCCTGCATGTCATCCAGGGCTTCGTCTTCGGCTACATCGACAACGCCATTCTCAACAAGAACAACCCGCCGTACATGGTCGAGGCCAACTTCATCAAGATCGAGTACCTTCTCTTCGTGCTCGAGATGCTCGGCGGCGCGCTGCTCAACAAGTACGTCTTCTTCAACGTGCAGGAGTACGTCGACCCGGACGCGGTCGATGACACGGTCGTGCGAGAGCGCATCCGCCTCGCCACGTCCCAGACCGCGTACGACAAGCTGACGGACCAGGAGGAGACCGCATGAGCGAGGCCGCACGTTCCCGCGCCCCGTCCGCCCGCCTGCTCTGCCCCTCTTCCCACGCCCACCTTGTGCATGCCAAGACCTGTGTGTGTGTGCGCTCGTCGTTTTCCGTCACGATGTCGGCGTCGGAGCGCTTCGTGGGCCTTGAGCTTGTGCGCGGCTCGCCCCGCGACGCGCGCCCCGCGCGCCGCCTCACGCCGCCCACCTCGCCCGCAGGACACGCAGAAGGACGTCTACGAGACGCCTGATGTGCCGGCCGCGGCCGCCGCGCTCGCCGGCGCAGGCGACGACGGCGCGGGCGCGGCCAGGAAGGACATCGCGACCGACAAGATCGACGTCGCCGCCGCGCGCACCGCCTTCCGCCGCGCTGAGCAGGGCCTGCCGCCCGCGGGCGCCACGCCCGGCCAGACCGTGTACGAGGTGCTGGCGGGCCTGCGCGATGCCACGGTCGTCGAGACGCCGGCGCAGCGCCTGCAGCGGCTCAAGCTCGAGGTGGTGCAGCTCGCGCAGGATCTCGGCGGGCAGAGCGACGTGCGTCCGTCCCTGCGCGGTCGTGCGTACCTCACCGGGCGCGTGCGCCAGACGGCCGTGCTCGACAAGGGCGTCGTCGTGCGCGACGCCAAGGAGCAGATGCACGCGCTTGACGCGCAGCTGCAGCTGCTCGGCCAGCGCGTCGACGGCACGAGCGGGGCGGCCGCGCCCTCGGCGGCCACGCGCCTCGTGCAGCAGCTGCAGCACCTGCTTCGCGAGCAGGCGGCCAAGCCAGCGGCCGCGGGCGGTGCAGGCGGCGCCGCTGTGTCGGCCTTGAACGTGGTGCGCGATACGCTGGCCCTTGCCGCACGGTGCGCACTGACGCACGTCACCGTCCCCTCCTCCGCGCACGCAGGACGCCGTTGTCTACGAGCTCTTCTTCTCCAGCGACCTCGCGCGCCAGGTGCTCGACGAGCACGTTGTGCAGCTCGACAGCCGCGTCGCCGCGCTCGAGAAGGCCGTCGGCAACCCGGCCGCGGTCAACCTCGCGGCCGGCAGCCTCGCGGCCACCGTCGCCGCGCTGGGCCAGCGCCTGGCGCTGCTCGAGCCGCGCCAGCTCGAGTCGCTCGCCACGCGCGTCAAGCTGCTCCTGCCCGACCTCGACCGCATGGCGATGCAGCGCAAGCCGACGGTCGACGCCGACACGGACGGCAAGGTGGCGCGCCTGCCTCTGCATGCGGCCACGCCAGATGGCTGACGGGCACCGGCCCAGATCAACGCGCTGTTTGAGCGCCTCGACCGGTGGGACCCGCTTGTGCACACCCTCCCGACCCTGGTCGACCGGCTGCGCTCGCTGCAGCACGTGCACCAGAGCGCGATCGGGCTAGTCGACACGGTGCAAGGTGCGCGCAGTCGCCGTCGCCGCGTTGCCTCGCGCCCCGCTCAGCCCGCGCGCAGCCGTCGCTCGGTCGCAGGGCCAGCTGTCGGAGCAGCTCAAGGCGCACGAGGCGCTGCTGGCCAAAGTCGAGGCTGGGCTGGCGGCCAACAGCGCGACGGTGCAGCGCAACATCGACGTGCTCGACAAGCGCGTGTCGGACCTGCTCGCTCGCACGCAGGCGCTCTCCACAAAGTGACCAGTCTTGCTGTTAGATGGGCAACGCCATGCAAGCACGCCGCTTGCCAACTAGCCACCATGTCCAAAAAAGCTGGCAAGTCTAGAAGCTTCTGCACCCGCACAGAGCCGGCACTCTCCTCCCCGGCCGCGGACGCTCTCCCCAACCTCCCCAACCCCCCTTCCACCTCCCCC
>CALSCO010001913.1:0-36711 GCA_943704415.1 Parvularia atlantis | reverse complement strand
CCCCTTCGCCGTCGCACCGATGATGATGTACTTGAAGATGTAGTTGTAATTGAACGACGCCATGGCGCACGAGTGAGGGAAGCTGGCGTGTGCGAGGCGTGTGCGAGGCGCGTGCACAGAGACGTGGAAGCCTGTGGTCCAAGCGTCGGTCCGAGCGTCAGCCACACTGCAGGCTGTCGAAATACGGCCACCTCACTCGCAGCATGGACGCGAAGTGGGTGAGCGGCCTCAAGGTTGCTGAGCTCAAGCAAGAGCTGGCGGCGCGGGGCCTGCCGCAGACGGGCAACAAGAGCGACCTGCTGCAGCGTCTGCTGGACCACCTGGGCAGTGCACCCGCGTCTGCGCCCGCTTCGACGGCCATGCCGGCCTCCAACGGCACCGCTATCACCAACGGCGCGCCCGCGTCTGCGTCTGCGTCTGCGTCTGCGTCTGTGGCCGCGGCCGCACCCGACGTCGCAGCGTCGGTCGCCGCGCCGGGCGTCGTGGCCGCGGGCTCGTCGGCGCTGACCGAGGAGGAGCGCGTGAAGCGGCGCGCAGAGCGGTTTGGCCTTCCCATGGCGAGCGCCGTCGCGCCAAGCAGCCCCGCGACGGTGGACCCTGAGCGGCTGCGCAAGCGCGCGGAGCGGTTTGGCACGAGCTCGCCGCTGCTGGACGAGCTCGAGCTGGACGAGAAGATCAAGAAGCGCGCGGCCAAGTTTGGTGTGCCGCTGTCGGAGGAGGAGGAGAAGAAGAAGCGCCTGCGCGAGGAGCGGTTCAAGGACCCGGCGGCGGCGGAGCTGGACGCGAAGCAGGCGGCGCGGCTGGCGCGGTTTGGTGGTGGCAAGTGAGCTCGTGTGTGCGCGCGGTTTGTTTCGGGACAAACACTGCCTCCAAAACTGCACGCAAACCGGGCCGGCAAACCGGGCCGCCAACCGCGAAGAGAAGAAACCAAAACCAAAACAACCAAAAACAAAAAAAAAGAGAAGAGGGGACTACAGTCAGACGCTCTACCAATTGAGCTAAGCAGGGTAAAAGTCCCTGCTGCCAAGATCAGTCGAACGCGACCTAGAATCGAACTAGCGACCGTCTGATTTCTTTCGAAATCGGTATAACCGCCTCTCCAATTTCAATTCGCAAGCGAGGTGCTGTCAAACACCTATATCTCGTGACAGATGCGTCGCCCACTGCACACACAGGGCTACTTCTCGGCCCGCACGACAAAGCCCGTCCGCGTCATGTTGAGGCGTAGCACGGCCATCTTCATCAGGCGCTCGTAGTCGAGGCCTGCGGCGAGCGCGCGCTGGAACGTCGCCGCGCGCTGGTCCACCTGCGCGTTCCCCGTGTGAGGGCGCTGTATCGTCGCGCGCACACGCAAGACCACCACTCGCGCCCGGCCTACCCCACACGCGCACACACGCACACGCAAGACCACGCGCACCTGACGGGCATGTAGGACCTTGTTCTGCGAGTCGATCCGCGCGTGGATCTCCTTGTCGAGGATAAGCGCCGTCAGCTCGGCCTCGAGCGCGCCCACGTCCGTGTGGAACGCCTCAGCCATGCGCCCCAGATCGACCGAGAGGAACGGCGAAAAGTACTGCACAAGTGCCTTCTGCCGGATGAGCTGCACCAGCCGCGCCATGTGCCCATGCAGATGCAGATCCAGCAGCAGGTCGGGCCGCGCCGCGTCGAGGTAGCGGATGCACGCCGCGTAGCGCGTCGCGACAAAGTCGTGCAGGAGCGTGCGCATCTCGGGGCAGAGCTCGAGAAAGGGCTTAAACGCGGCGCTCTCGAGCACGTGCCGGCGCAGGTCGTCGCGCTCGAGCGTCGCGAGCGCGCACAGCACCCCGTACGTGCCCACGTCCTGCCCCGTCAGCACGTCGCCGTACTGCCCGTGCAGGTCAAAGGTCGTCTCAAGAAACTTGTGCGCGGCCTGGCGGTAGTCGCCCCGCTCGAGGTGGTACAGGCCTAACACCGCCGTGAGCTTGGCCACCGTCACCGGCTCCTTCTTGATGTCGGGCGTGGCCAGGGCCTTGTTGGCGTACGTGACCACGTGCGCAAAGTTGTGCAGCTCGACCGAGACCCGCACCACGTTCAGGCACATCTGCGTGATGTGCTTCGAGTTGGTGCAGTAGTCGCGCGTCCGCACGTAGCACTTGAGCGCGCTCTCGAGG
Organism: Parvularia atlantis; assembly: GCA_943704415.1. Classification (NCBI taxonomy): domain Eukaryota; order Rotosphaerida; genus Parvularia; species Parvularia atlantis. The sequence continues at coordinate 34,561 of CALSCO010001913.1, read as the reverse complement.
TCGCCCCGCCGGTAGTAGTGGTCGCCCAGGTCGTTGTAACCCATCCGAATGCTCTCCTTGATCAGGTTGTTCTTGTAGTTCTTCAGCTCCTGCTCCAGCCGCTCAGTCCGCCCGGCCGTCTGCCGGTCCAGCGCCGCCAGCTGCTCGCGGTCCACGCTCGCCAGCGGCGTCACGCCCGCCCGCCGCTGCGCCTCGCGCAGCTTCTCCGCCACCGCCGCGATGCGCTTCGTGTCCTGCGTGTTGTCCTGCAGCTCGCGCAGTGCCAGCCGGTACGCCTCCAGCCGCAGCGCGGGGCACCGGTCGCCCACAAATACCAGCCGCTGGATGCGCGTGTGGCCCGAATAGCTCGCAATGTACGTCTCCAGATCGAGCGTCGCGTTCTCGACCACGACCGCCGCTCCGCTCGCCGCCGCCGCTGCAGTCACTGCCGCTGCTGCAGACGTGCTGATGCTGATCGCCGCGTCCACGTCCATCGCGACCGCAGACTACGCAGACGCAAATGGCGGCGATACTGGCACGTGACCTGCGGCGCGCCGCGCGCGTCTGCCGCCGCCGCGGGCTGTACGCCTCGGCCAAGTGGGCGAGCGAGCAGCTGGTGAGCCTGCCGGCGGCGGTGCGGGCACGGCGCGCAGGTGGAGACAACGACGGCGAGGGCGACCAAGGCGACGGCGACGACGGCGAAGGCAACGACGAGGCCGACGAGGCCGACGAGCTCGACTGGGCCCTGAGCCTGTTCCACTGCCGCGAGTACGACCGCGCTGCCGAGGCGCTGCAGAGCTGCCACAGCCGGCGCGGCGTCTTTGTGCGCGTCTACAGCGCGTACCTGGCCTCGGAGCGCCGGCGCGACGACGCCGTGAGCGACCTGCAGAGCACAGACCAGCCGGGCGTCGTGGCCAACCCGGAGCTGCCGCGGCTGCTGCGGGACCTGCTCGGCCACCTGCACGGTGCGCGCGCGCGCGCGCGTTGGCGCGGGCAGGATCAGCGCGGATGGTCGTGCGCGTTGGTGTGGGTGGGATCGGCGTGTGGGTGTGCGAGTGCGGAGTGTAAATCGGCTGCACTCAACCCCTTCGCCCCTTCGCTCAACCCCTTCGCGCACGCAGATGCACCCCTGCTGTTCCTGGCGGGCGTGCTGCTGCGCAAGAGCCACCGCGTGGCCGAGGCCGAGGACGCCCTTGTCCGCGCCGTCACACGCCTCCCGGGCCTCTGGGCCGCCTGGCTCGAGCTGGCCGCATGTTGCACCTCGGCCGACGATGTGGCCCGCGTCGCCGCACGCGTCCCCGCCGGCCCCATGGTCAGCCTCTTCCGCGCCCAGGCCTGCAGTGAGCTCAGCCAGACCGACGACGCCCTGCGCGTGATCGACACCGACCTCGCGCCCGTCCTGCCCGCGTCGCCGCACGTGCTCTCGCAGCGCGCGCTCTGCCACTACATGGCCCAGGACATGGTCGAGGCAGAGCGCCTGTTTGCGCAGCTGCACGAGCGCCACCCGCATCGGCTCGAGCACGTTGACGCCTACTCCAACATCCTCTACGTGCGCGACCAGCGCGCTGTCCTCGCCCACTTGGCCCAGCGCGTCGTCAAGATCGACCGGTACCGCCCCGAGACCTGCTGCGTCGTCGGCAACTACTACTCCAAGAAGGGCCAACACGAACGCGCCGTGCAGTACTTCCAGCGCGCGCTCCGCCTCAGCCCCGAGCTGGCCACGGCCTGGACGCTCATGGGCCACGAGTACGTCGAGATCAAGAACGTCCAGGCCGCCGTGGCCTGCTACCGCCGCGCCGTCGACCTCAACAGCCGCGACTACCGCGCCTGGTACAGCCTCGGTCAGTCGTACGAGTTCCTCAACGCGCACGTCTACGCCCTGTACTACTTCAAGAAGGCCGTCGCCCTTCGCCCCTTTGACCACCGCATGTGGCGCGCCTTGGGCGAGTGCTACGCCAAGCTCAACCGCCCCACCGACGCCGTCTTCTGCTACGAGCGCGCCAAGGACACCGACGGCGCCGCCGTCCTCGCCCTCGGCCGCCTCTACTCCCAGCTACACAACACGCCCATGGCCGTCGCGGCATTCCAGGAGTACGTCGACCTGCTCCAGGGCACCGAGATCGACGCGCACCAGGCCGAGGCCGCGCTCTTCGTCGGACGCCATCTGGCGCAGCAGCCCGCGCGCGCCGCCGATGCCATGCGGTACCTCACGCGTGCCGCCGAGCGCCCCGGCGCCGAGGCCGAGGCCGCCAAGGCCGAGCTGCGCGCGCTGCGGGCCCGCACCCACCCCAGCTGATGATTGTTGCACATTGTGTGTCACCGGTTGTGCTAGAGCACTTTTTCCGGTGTGGCCGAGCTTTGCATCGCCGCACGCTGCACGCACCGCACGCACCGCACGCACCGCACGCGCCGCACGCCGCACGCACCGCACGCACCGCACGCCGCACGCCGCACGCCATGGCCGCCGTCACGGACGCCGAGATCAAGGGCACGTGGCGCGCCGTCACTGCCGCATTGGTCAGCTAACGCGCGACGTGGGGCGGTGGCGCGCGTAGAGTACTTTAGCCTGGTCGACGCCGAGGGCAAGGGCGTGATCAAGGGCGACCAGATCGAGGTCCTCATGCGCGCGCTCGGCCACAACCCGACGCGCACCGAGCTCGCCGGTGCGCCACCGCCCAGCCCCGGCCACCGCGTGCCGCAAAGCTGAGCCGCGCGCTCGCTCGCCTTGCCACGCGTGCACCCGACAACAACAACAACAACAACAACAACAACAACAACAACAACAGCCCACAAACAGCTCGACCTGGCCGGCTTCATGGCCGTCATGCCGAGGAAACGCACGCCGATCACCAAGGACGCCGTGCGCCAGGCACTCGAGACGCTCGAGAAGTACAACGGCGTCGTGACCAAGGACGGTCTCAAGCACCTCGTCAAGAACGTCGGGTGCGCACATCGGGCCAACGCACGCGCGCTCGGCTCACGGCGCGTGCAGCGACAAGCTCACCGACCGCGAGTGGGAGGAGTTTATCGGCGATGGCTCGGTCTCGGTCGCGGCCGACGGGCGCGTCAACGCCAAGAGCGTGGTCGAGAGCCTCGGCGCGTGAGCGTATGTGCGAATATGTGTGTGTGTGTGTGCAAGCTGTGTACTCCGCCGAGCGACGGCGCAACATGTCATGCGGCCTTGACGGCACAGGCGCTGACCAGTAGCGACACACTGGCGGGGAAGGCGTGCGACACGTCCAGCTTGAACAGCTGTCGCAGCCGCTCGCTGTCGACCACCGCTGCCAGCCGCGCCGACATCTCGGACGCGCTCGCCGTGGCATCGCCGTCCGCCGTCACCATGGTCACCCGCCCGGCGCGCGCCACGCGCAGCAATCCGTCGAGCGAGCCCTCGGGCGCGATCGCCACACCGAGCACCGCGCGCGTCCCATCGCCCACGCCAAACGTTCGCAGCGCCTCGGCAATCTGCCGCGTCAGTGAGCTGTCCCGCTCACGCGCCCCTCACAGCATCTCACGCACGTTTGTCCGCGGCGACAGCTGGTACAGCAGCTCGGTGTGCAGCGTGTGCGCGCGCATCGTGCCCGTGCGCTGCGCGATGACCGTGCGCAGCGCCGCCGCCTGCACGTGTACGAGATCGCCGCCGACTAGCGACGCGTCCACACACGCGCACGGCCACCGCTCGGCCAGCAGCGCCGCGCGCACCTCGGCCGTGTTGGCGACGTCCTCGAGCAGCGCGAGTGTCAGCATTCTTTGCACGCCACGCGCTTGCCAGCATGGCTGTCGCGCGCTCACTCGTTCGCCCGCTCGCCCACTCGCCTTTGCAGCGCGCCGTCCGCGCCCGGGCCGTCGCGCGCCACCGCCATGGCCAACGTCGCCAACCTGCTGCAGAACGCCAACACGATCATGGGCACGTTCAACGCGAGCAAGGAGTTCCAGGACATGCTGCGCGCACTGAGCGAGGCGCAGACCAAGCAGGAGGAGGAGCGCTTCATCGTGGCCGAGAAGGCGCGGCTCAAGCACAAGATCGGCCAGCCCAACATCTCCACGGTGCATCCGCACTTGTCCACCGTGCGCGCGTGCGCGCTCACGTCCCCCCGCGCGCACAACAGCGCCAGATGAAGGAGTACGTTGTGCGGCTGATCTACTGCGAGATGCTCGGGCACGAGGTCTCGTTCGGGTACATCCACGCGATCAACCTCATGCAGAAGACCAAGGACATGCTCGAGAAGCGCACGGGCTACCTCGCCGTGTCGCTCTTCCTGCACGAGGACCACGAGCTGGCGATCCTCCTCGTCCAGACGATCCTGCGCGACCTGAACGGGTCCAACCACATCGACATGAGCTCAGCCATGACCACGCTCTGCCGCCTCGCCTCGAAGGAGATCATCCCGGCCGTCCTGCCCGCCGTCGAAAAGTGCCTCGCCCATCCCAAGTGCGTGCGTGGTTGGGCTGATGTGGTGTGGATGGGCTTGGTGCGCCTGGGCGGCTGGGCGGGCGATGCCGCTGTTCACCCCACCCGCACACCTCACCCCGCTCGCACACCTCACCCCGCTCGCACACCCCCGGGCCGCCACCCACCCCACGCCACAGGGAGATCGTGAGAAAGAAGGCGGTGATGTGCCTACACCGCTTCTACCAGCGTGCGCCGAGCAGCGTCAACCACCTGCACGAGGCCATCCGCCGCATCGTCTGCGACAAGGACCCGTCCGTCATGGGCGCGTCGCTCTCGGTCCTCCATCTGATGGTCCAGGACAGCCCCGACACCTGGCGCGACTTTGCCCCGACCCTGGTCTCCATCCTCAAGGCGCTCACCGACGGCCGCATCTCGCGCGGCTACGAGTACCACAACGTGCCCGCGCCCTGGTACCAGATTAGGCTCCTCAAGCTCCTCGCCCTCCTCGGCGCCGACAACCAGCCCACGAGCGAGCACATGTACCAGGCCATCATGGACACCCTCCGCCGCGCCGAGACCGGCATCGACGCCTCGTACGCGGTCCTGTACGAGACCATCACCACCATCACCACCATCTACCCGCACCCGGGCCTCATCGCCGCCGCGGCCAAGTCCATCACGCGCTTCCTCACCTCGACCAACTCCAACCTCAAGTATCTCGGCATCACCGCCCTCGCCGCCATCGTCAAGGTCGACCCGGCCCACGCCGCGCCCCACCAGATGGTCGTCATCGACTGCCTCGAGAACCCGGACGAGACGATCAAGCGCAAGACCCTCGACCTGCTCTACAAGATGACCAACCCCAACAACGTCACCGTCATCGCCGACAAGATGCTCGAGTTTCTCCGCTCTACCGTCGACGACTACATGCGCGTCGAGCTCGTCTCGCGCATCACCACCCTCGCCGAAAAGTACGCCCCGTCCAACCAGTGGTTTGTCAAGACCATGGCCGTCGTCTTCGAGCTCGGCGGCGCGCTCGTCCGTCCCGAGGTCGCCGACAACCTCATGCGCCTCATCGCCGAGGGCACCGACGACGACGACCTCGACAACGAGCTCCGCGTCCAGGCCGTGACCGAGTACATGGCCCTGCTCAAGCGCGTCCAGCTCCCCGACATCCTCATGCACGTCATCGCCTGGGTCATCGGCGAGTACGCCTACCTCGCCGCCGACGACTTCTCGCTCGAGCACGCCCTCGAGCAGCTCGCCCTCACCTTTGAGCGCCCGCACATCACCCCGGAGCAGCGCGGATGGCTCATCTCGAGCATGATGAAGATCGTCGCCCAGCTCGGACGCTACCCGCCCCACGTCCGTGCCATCGTCGACAAGAGCAAGCCCTCAAACGACGTCGACATTGCCCAGCGCGCGCAAGAGTTTGACCGCCTCGTCGCCGACATGGGCCTCATGACCGCCGTCCTTCCCGTCGACGCCTCGTGCGAGGACATCGACGTCGACGAGACCCTCAGCTTCCTCGACAGCTTTGTTAGCGACGCCCTGCGCAAGCCCGGCGCCAAGCGCTACCTCCCGCCCGCGCAGCGCAAGCACGCCATGGGCAGCACCCGCGCCACCGCGGGCAACGCCGCCGCCGGGCACGATGACCCCAAGCCCATACGCTACGAGGCCTACGAGGCGCCCAAGCCCTACGTGCCCGCCACCGTCACTCTCGACTCAGTGGACTTGCCCGGCCCCGCCGCCGCCGGTGCCGCCGCGCCGGCCCTCGACGGCCCCGACCCCCTTGCTCTTGGCGCCGCGCCCGCCGAGCTCGTCGTGCCCGATGCCAAGCGCAAGTGGGGCAAGTCGGGCTACATTGGCAAGGCGCCCGAGCCTACCCTCGGCCCCGCTGCCGGTCTGCCGCCCGCCGCCGTGCCCACGCCGGCGCCCCAGCCCACGGCCGCGCCCGCCCCGAGCGTCGCCGCCGCCGCCGCCGTCGCCCCCGTCCCCGCCGCTCCGCGCGTCCCGACCGAGAAGGAGCGCCTCGCCAGCGCGCTCTTCGCCGGCCTGTCCTCGCCCGGCAGCAGCGGCAACCTGCCCTCGACCGGCCCCGCGCGCTCGGCCGCCTCGCGCCAGGCGCGCAACGCCACCCCGCCCGCCGCCGTCAACACGGCCACTGCCGCCGCCGTGGCCTCGTCCACCACCGTCTTCTCGCCCTCCCAGTTCAGCCCGGCCGACCTGCTCGGCGGCGGCTTTGACGAGCCGCCCCGGGCCACCTACACGCCACCGCCGCCCGCGAGCGTGCTCTCGCCGCAGCTCGACATGCTCGCCATGCCCCTGCCGCTCGCACCCGCCGGCACCCTCGCGGCCGAGGACGAGTTTCTGGCCGTGCGCTACGTCAAGCGCAAGGACCCGGCCAACGGCCTCGTGCTCGACGTCTACGTTAGCAACAAGACCGCGCGCAGCGTCGCCGACGTGCAGCTGCGCTACGACTTTGGCCAGTCGTTCCGAACGGCGGCCCTCCCCGTCAGCGGCGTGCCCGGCGCCCCGACCAGTCAGGTGGCGCTGATCATGACCACGCACCGGCCCCTGCCCGTCGTCGCGCCCGCGATCGTCCAGTACGCCGACCCGAGCCGCGCCCCGCGCGCCCTTGCCTTCCAGATCCCCATCGCCCTGCCCGACTTTGTCCGTCCGCAGGCGCTCGTCACGCGCGAGTACGGCGCCAAGTGGGTCGCGCTCGCGCAGGAAGTCAAGCTCATCGTCCGCACCTCCCCGCCCATCGGCACCCAGCAGCAGCTGATGCAGCGCCTCAAGGCCGGCCTCGACTCGCACCCGGTCGAGATCATTGGCATCGAGGGCATCTCGGCCGCGGCGCTGGTCGGGCCGAGCGCCGACGACATCCTCATCCACACCAAGCTCGAGGACGCGGCCGGCGTCACGTGCCTCGTCACCGTCCGCAGCGCCAACAAGACGCTGTCGGAGAACGCGGTCGCGGCCGTGCGCGCGCTGCTTTCGTGAGACGCTCTGTTTGTGGACGACTGCTGCTGACTAGCACACCCCTCAATCTACACATCGAGCTCATAGGAGGCGCGCAGGCCCAGCGAGAGCAGCCCGTCCGCGATCGCCTCGGTCCAGTCGATCGAGACCGTGTCGCTCCGCGCCGGCACAAACTGAAACTCGAGCTCAACCCGCTCGGGCATCTCGTGCAGCTCCGGCCCCGAGAACCACCGGACCTGGCTCACCCGGGCGCGCCACAGCCCCTGCGCCGGCCGCACGTAGTACCGCGGCTGCACGTGCCGCACCGTGTCGATCGTCCACACCCGCGGCAGGTCGCGCACACACCGCAGCTCGCCGTTCTCGGCGCGCTCGAGCACCGCCACGATCGACAGCTGCGCCTCCTCCACCGCCTCGCTTGTCTCCACGTACACGCGCGCGTCCACTCGCCGCGGCTGCTGCATGTCCTCGGGCGGCTGCACGCGGCACAGCGTGGCAGACGCCCAGCGCACGGGCCGTGTGCGCGCGCGCTCGATCCGCAGGTCCTCGCCCAGCCGCACGTTCACGTCCGGCAGGCGCGTGTGCTGCAGCGTGACCGAGTAGTGCGCGTCGGCGGCCGGGTCGCGCGACGTCTCCAGCTCAAAGCCCATCAGCTGCAGCGTGTGCTCGACCGCCGCCGTCGGGCGGCTCACGAGCGTGAACAGCGCGTCCGACACGCCCGTCGCCGGCCTCGTCTGCACCACGGGCACTGGCGGTCTGCGCCTGCTGCTTGCTGTCGGTCCGGATGTGGCGCTTGGTTCGCTCGGCTTGGCTGGCCCGGCACTCACGTCCGCGCTCGGCTCGTCATGCCCACTCGGGCCGTCTTGCGCTCTCGGCCTGTCGTGTTCATCACCCGTCCTCACCGACGCCTCCTCTGACGTCGCCACCGTCGCCTCGCCCACGTCGCTCGCGGTCGCCTCGCGCCCCTCGCCCACGTCGCTCGCCGTGCTGTCGCTGCGGCTGGCCTGCCACTGCTGCAGCGACCGCCGGCCCGCCACAACCGCCGCCTCGAGCGCCGCGATCGTCGTGCTCGCATTGCTGCGCTCGCTGAACGTGCGGCGCAGATTGATCAGGTAGTAGACGCCAAACCGCACCGCGACGTTGACGTTGAGCGCCGGCGCGAGTGGGTCCGCGAGCCGGTTCGACAGCCGCCCGAGCTGCCGCACGAGCGCCGGCTGCAGCTTGCCGCGCGCGTGCTCGAGCCAGCCGTCTCCCGCGACCGCGTCCAGCACGAGCGGCGTGTGCAGCTCGTGCGTCACGTGGCGCAGGTTGACCGCCCCGCCCTCGAGGTGCCGGTTGAAGCCGAGTGTGGCCTGGTCCGACGTCGCGCCCTCAAACAGCAAGATGCTCGCGTCCTCGACGTGATACGCGTGCTGCTGCGTCCGTCGGTCCAGGTCGCGCTGCACCGCCGCCAGTGCCTGCAGAATGCGCTCGACGTGCTCGCCCGAGCCCTGCACCTCGACCGTCAGCCGCGCCCGCGGCGACGTCTCCCAGGCCGCCTGCGACTCGACCAGGGGCACGAGGCGCACCGTGCCCAGCGGCAGCCGCGCACGGTGGTGCAGCACCACGGCGTAGTGCTCCGCCGTCAGCTGCGCGCTCGACCACCGGTCGTACACGCTCCGCGGCAGCGGCACGCTCGCAAACGTCCGGTACTCGTGCGACATCACCGCCCGCTCAAACTGCTGGTGTCGCAGGCCCAGCGCGTGCAGCAGCACCGACGCCTGCGCGGCCGCACGCTGCGCCTTGCTCGCATCGAGGTGCTGCGCCGCCCGCGCGTCGTCGTACGCGTCGCGCAGGTTGTACGTGTCCCGCAGCGTCGCGACCCACTCGAGAAAGCCGTGCATCAGCTCGCCCATCCGCGCCACATCCGCCTCGCTCGGCGCGCGGTGCTCGCGCAGGAAGCGCAGCCACCACTCTTGCACCTGCGGCTTGGCCGTCGCCGTGCGCGCCCCGTCCGCCTCAATCGTGCACCCGTCCACCGCGTCAAAGCCGTACACGCTCGCCGGCTCGACCCGCTCAACCGCGCCGCGCCGCTCGCACCAGTCCACAAACGTCCAGAACAGGCCCGAGCTCGTAAACAGGCCGCTGTTGCCGCGCAGCCAAAACAGCAGCCCGCACGAGACCGTGTGCAGGCCCGGGCAGAGCTCAAAGTAGCGCCGCTGCCGCCGCGCCTTGAGCAGGCCGTCCGCCGAGCGCACGAGGTCCACCGGCACGCGCGGCATACCCGCGTCCACGTCCTGCGCGCACGCCCCTGACAGGCGCACGACCGGCACGGACGCCTTGCTCACGTGCTCCGTGTCCGCGTAGCGCTTGCGCAGGTGGTCGTGCACGTCGGCCAGGACATCGTCAGCGCGCCCGCCGAGCACGCACAGGTCTACGTCCGACTTGAGCGGCTCGCACCAGCCCGGCACGACCGACGAGCCAAACAGGCGCACGCGCAGCGTCTCGTCGTGCTGCTGCAGCAGATCCTCCACCGCGCGGGCAAACTCGCTCCGCTCGCCCAGCTTGGCCAGGTGCTCGTAGCTGCTGCGCGCCGCCAGCGCCACGAGCGAGCGCCCCAGCCGGCCGTGCCGCGTTGTCTGCGCGCGCTGCTCGCGCGGCACCATCCGCGCCAGGTCGCCAAAGGCCGTCCACGCAAACGACAGCGCCCGCCCGTCCGTGTACGCGACCTGGTACATGGCCGAGACGCGCACGCGCCGCTCGCCGTCGCGGTCCGCGCGCGCGAGCTCGGCCTCGAGCCCCGCGCGATGCTGCAAAAACACCGCGCGCCAGCACGTGTGCGCGACCTCGAGTTGCCGCAGCCGGTGCTCGCGCCACGCCTCGCGGTCGCTGCCCGTGCTCTGCATGATCAGCTGCGCTTCGTTCGCCACGTTGTACGCGCGCATGATCAGCTCCACGTCGTGCAGGTAGTGCAGGTAGTGCTCGGTTGCCCACGGCACAAACGCCTCGCGGCCCGGCAGCAGAAGCGTCGGGTCGTGCAGACATGCTGTCGCGGGCGGCGCGCCGTCGCCGTCGTCCGTTGGCGTCGCGCCCGCGTCCGCGGCCTCGTCCAGCTCGGTTTCGTCGCCGTGCGCGAGCGTGTTGGCGTACCGCTGCGCCGCGCGGAACAGCTGCCCGTTGGCCTTCTTGGACTCGTACGAGCGCTCCGGGCGCAGCAGAAAGTCCGGGTACTCCTTGACCGCGTGCTCCGGCAGGTCCACAAGCGCGTGGCTGTCCACTTGCGCCAGATGCCGGTGCGCCAAGTCGACGCAGCGCTCGCTGGCCACGTCGTCGACGTCGGTCAGGACTTTGTGCAGGTTGGCGATGCGGCCCAGGTTGGTGCGCGCGCGCAGGTTGGCGCTAAAGGCGCACGCGAGCGCGTGCTGCACCGGCGCGACCGTGTCGTCGGCTGGCGGCGCAATCGCGTCGTCGCGGCCCTCGGCCCGCTGCGTCAGGTTGCGCACAATGTCGCGGTCGTATGGCTGCGAGCCCCGCTGCGCCGCCACCTCGGGCTTGAGGGAGTCGACCACGCGCGCGTCCCAGATCACGCCGTACAGGTCGCCGTCCAGGTCGCCGCCCGCGCACTCGTCCGCGTGCGAGCGCTCGCCGCGGCCGGGGAACACGAGCACGTCGCGCAGGTGCATCAGCTGCGGCGCCGCGGCTGCAAGGCGCAGCACTCGCAGGTCACCCGGGTGCAGCGCCGGGTTGCGGTAGACCACGACGGTGCGGCCGGCGTCGTCGCTGTCGCTGCCCTCGTGCAGTGTCCGCGGGTGCACAAAGACCTCGCCGGGCGCGAGTGTCCCGGTCCAGTCGACCACGCCAATCAGCATCACGCCCTGCGCCACCGCCACGTGCGCCTTGGCCGCGAGGCCCCGCAGCACCGCAGCGTAGTGCGCGTGCACGAGCCGGTGCACGAGCGGCTCCATCACCACGTCAAAGCCGCACAGCTCCAGCTGGCGCACGTCCAGCTCGGGGAAGTGCCGCGCGAGCACGCGCGCCATCGTCGCGGGGGTCTCGAGCCAGCCGCGCATGCTCTCGAGCTGCTCGCGCTGCAGCTCGAGCATCACTGACGCGCCGACGCCGAGGCCCTCGAACAGCACGACCAGCTGTTGGTTGAGGAAGAGCGGGATGGGGCGAGCGTGCGCGAGCACGTTGAGCGTCCGATTGGCCGACTCAAACTTGCGCATGCTCCGCGTCACGGCCACGCCGCCCGCGCCCACGTCCGGGTCCTCGTCCGGCACGACCACGAGCACGCCCTTGTCGCCCGCGATGCGCACCTGCAGCGCCGCTGGCGCCTCGTCGCAGCCTGGGCCGCACTCGGGCAGCCGCCGCGCCACCGCGAGCGCGAGCGACGCCGCGATCTTGCCCACGCCGTCCGACAGCAGCGCCTCGCCCTGGCGCAGGTCGTCGCGCGCCTCGCCCAGGGCCGGGACCTCGGCCGCGGGCACGCTGCTGCCAAAGGCGAGGCCGATGCGCCGCAGCAGCTTGCTCGCCGCCTTGAGACTGCGACACGCACCGTCAAACGGCGGCACGAGGTCGTCCGGCCGCTCGGCCACGCGGAAGAAGCGTCCTGCAAAGTCCCACACGGCCCGCGGCGGCGCCGTGCTAAACCAGGCCTGCGCGGCGTTGCGCTGGCCGTTGGAGCCGCCGACGAAGCGCAGCTGCGGCTCACGCGCGAGGCCCGGAAAGCGGCACGGTCGGCTCAGAAAGTCGACGATACGGTCGAGGAACTGCGCCGCGTCCTGCGAAAAGTCGTACGTCTCGCCGTCGTCGTCGCGGAAGCGCACGATCACAAAGCGCTCGCTCTGGCGTCGCGCACGAGCGCGTCAGCAGCGACAAGCAGCAGCACTAGTGGCAAGGGGAGGGCACGCACCTCGCCAAAGTGCCTCAGGACCGAGTTGGACGCGACAACGAGCGTGCGCTGGGTGATGGTGCGCGACGGCGTGATGACGACGCTGCGCACGCGCGCGTAGTGCTCGCTCGGCGCCTCGTTGGCCGTCCACGCGGCCGCGATGCGCCGGCGCCGTGCCGCCTGCAGCGCCTGCACCAGCAGCTCCATCGGGCTTGCGAGCACGTCCGGTGCGACCTCGTCCAGCTCGTCCAGCACGGCGCAGGCGTCATCGGGCGCGAGCTCCGCGAGGATCGCGAGCACAGCGGGCGAGGGCATGACGGGAAAGTGCGCCGAGCAGCGCGACCACAGCGCCTCAACCTCGAGCTGCACGGCCGCGTCCAGCTGCACGCCGCCCGCCGCGTACACGGGAAGGAAGCTGTCGTAGGCGTCCGGGCCGACGGGCGCCGCGCGCACGGCCACGCTCGCGTCGTACACGTCCAGCAGGCCGGTCGCGGTCAGGGTGTGGCGCAGGTCAAAGCGGGTGTGCTCGTCCGCGCCACGGGCGAGCGTCACACGCAGCGTCCAGGGCCAGTTGCCGTGCGGGGCCGGGTGCTGCTTCTGCTCACGGCGCGTCGCGCCGGCGCGGTCCTGGCGGAGGGACGTCTCGACAAAGGTGCACACGCGCGGCGGGCACAGTAGCGTCAGGTACACGCAGCCCGCGCGGTGGTCGAGCAGCACGCCGCGCGCGACGGACACCAGCAGCACCTCCCACGCGATCGCCGGCGCCTCGATTACGCCCTCGCGCGTCACGTCCGGCGTTGACTCGCCGCGCCAGACGATCTCGAGGGTGCGCTTGTCCTCGCTCAGGCGCCACGTCGGTGGCGCGGCCGGCATCGACGCGCCAGCGAGCGTCTCGAAGCAGCATCGCTCGGCAAACGCGCCGCGCGACACGTCCGCAATCTCGGGCAGCGCTGCCTCGTCGCCTTGGGCCGTCTCGCGCTCGTGCAGCCGGAACAGAAGTGGCGCTTCGGCGGCGGCGGCCGGGGCCAGGGCGGCCTGCATGCGGTCGTACCAGAACACGTCGTCGTCGCGCACGCGGCGCAGCTGCGCCGTCGCGACCGCGCCCGTCCACTCGAGGTGCACGAGTGTGACATCGAGCGCGCTCAGCGCGTCGCGCAGCCGCGCGCGCGTGACCGAGGCGGGCTGATCGGCGCGCCGCGGCAGGCCGAGCACGGTGACGTTGGCGGCCCCGAGTGAGTCGTCCACATCCGCGACGTTGACGGCGGAGTTGGCGTCGTCGGCGGCCGGCTGTGCTTGCGCTGCGCGGTTGGCCATGGCCGCGTCGACGACTGCGTGCAGCGCGCCAAAGTCGATCGCGAGGCGGTCGATGTTGCTGCGGACGTGCTCGCTGATCTCGGCCAGGGTGCTCATCTCGGTGCGGATGATCTGGTCGAGCTGGCCGTCTTCGTTGCTGGAGATGTTGGTGAGGGCTGTCACGGTCGAGTTGCGGTCGCGCGCGCGGCCGCGGCTCTGGACGAGGGTGATGAGGCGCTGCGGTGGCATAAAGTGCACCACGACGTTGCATTGGGCCACGTCCATGCCCTCCTCGAGCACGGACGTCGCCACGAGCAGCTTGACCGCGCCGCTGCGGAACTTCTTGAGCACGGGCCTCTGCACCTCGTCCAGATTCATGCCGTCGACGGCGTTGCGCCCGACGAACCACGTCGGCCGCAGCCCCTGCAGCTGTGGCACGCGCGAGAGCCGGTCGGCTAGGGTGAAGGCGTGCTCGCGCGTCCGCACAAACACGATGACGCGCGCCGTCGGCAGCACCGCGCCCGCCTCAAAGCAGTGCTCGCGCAGGACGCGGATCAGCACGTGCATCCGGCTCGACGCGCTCGTCTCGGGCGTGGCGCGTGTCGACGGCCCGTACAGCCGCGTGAGCTCGTCGCGGAACGGGCGCTGAAGTTCGCTCACGCTGGCCACGGCGCTCAGCGGCAGCTTGAGGTAGCGCTCGACCGCGGCGCGGATGCCAAAGACGGTCACGGCCTCGTCGCACAGCGCGATCGTGCGCCGGCAGTGCTCGCGCAGGGTCCACACGGTCTGGCCGTTGACAAAGTTGACAAACTGCACGGGCACGTGCGGCTCCTCGGTCGCTGTGCGGGCGGCGCCGCGGAGGTAGGAGAACGCGTTGGCGGCGTCAAGCAGGCTGGCAAGCTCCCCCTGCAGGCTCGGGACTGTGTCGAGGTCCTCGGCCAGGTGCCGCAGGATTAGCCGCACAAAGTCGCTCTCGGCCTGCGAGCTGATGAAGCGGCTCTGGCTGCACTGGGTCTGGTTGATGCGCTCGGTCAGCGTGTCGCGCGTGAGCTGCGGCGTGTACATGATGGCGCCGCCCATGCTCTCGAGCAGCGCCTCGGGCGCGCCCTTGTCCATGTTGGGCGTCGCGGTGAGGCCGACGATGGCCGGGCGGAACGCGGCGTCGTCCATGAGCAGGCGCAGCACGACGGTGTAGTCGTGGTCGCGCTTGGCGTTGTGTACCTCGTCAAAGACGACGACGGCGAGGTCGCGCGGGCGCAGCTGGCCGTCGCTGAGGAGTTTCCTGGCCGTGCCGTGCGTAGCGACGATGACGCGCTTGCCGGCGTCGGAGAGCTCGGCGCGCCGTGCCGCGCGCTCGTGCCCGCCCATAGCGAGCGTTGCGAGGCCGGTCTGCCGCTCGATCGCGCCCGCCTGTTGGTCCCGCAGTGGGTTGGTCGGCACGACAAAGAGCGCGCGGCGCGACGGGTTGAGCTCGAGGAAGCGCTTGATCACGCACGCGCCCACGAGCGTCTTGCCGCAGCCGGTGGGCAGGCACACGAGCGTGTTGTGCAGCATTGCCACGGCAAACAGCTCGGCCTGGTACGCAAACGGCGTGCGCTTCGCGACGAGCAGCCCGCTGATCTGCAGCAGCGGCAGCTCGTGCGGCTGCGGACGGCGCAGCGGCTGCGGGTCGCCGACGGCGTGCAGTGACGTGTCGAGAGCGGGGACGGGCCCGCCCGCGTCGAAATTGCCCGGCACGCGCTCGTCCAGTCGGGCCACGTCCGCGTGCTGCGCGCGAAAGACGCGCCACTTGCGCTCGGTCTTGGGCGGGCGCCGCTTGGCCTCGCGGCTCGTCTCGAGCGGGTCCCAGAGCACCTCGTCGTAGTCGAGGCACCACGCCTCGCGGTCGAGCGGCGCGATCTCGGGCACGACCTTGCCGATCTTGGTGCCGCACTGCCGGCACGCGAGCTGCTTGCCGCCGTTGCGCACGACGCCGAGGTCGCCGTCGCGCACGCACTCGTACTTGACGACGAGGTACGTCGAGTGCTGCGCGCACGCGTCAGCGGCGCCCGGACACGAGCCGCAGGCACGCACTGCCTCGCAGTACCAGCACAGCTGCAGCGGGCGCGCCGCGCCGGCGCCGCACGAGCCGCAGCGCAACATGCGAAGGTTGGCGAGTGAGCTGTCACGGTTCTTGGTGCGTCACACTTCCCCGTCCATGATGGCTTCGGGCGCATCGGCCGTAGGCGCATCTGGCGGCGCATCGCCGTCGTCGCGGTTCCGGTTCCAGGCCGAGATCCAGTCGATGTGCTACACGTGCGGGGACGTGCGATCGACGCACACGGCGACGGCCGAGCTGGTGGAGGACGTGGTGCGGCAGCAGGTCGTCGAGCTGGCGGTGGAGGCGGCCGCGGTGGCGCAGCGGCGCGGGTCGCGCTTCCTGAGCATGGACGACGTGATGTTTGCGCTGCGGCACGACGCGGCCAAGACGACGCGCATCACCGACTTTCTCAGCTGGAAGGAGGTGCGCAAGAACGCCAAGCAGGCCAGCAGCAACACCGGCGACGACGCCGACGCCGTGGTCGACGGCGAGGACGACCGGCAGCAGCGGCGCAAGCGCGTCCGCCTCGGCCACGACTTTGTGCAGTCGCTCACGGACGGCCTGATCCGCGACGAGGACTTGGAGGAGGACGAGGAGACGTCGGCGATGCACCACGCCGACATGGCGCAGCGGCTGCGGGTGGGCGTCGTCTTGCGCGCGCCTGCGCCTGTGCTTGACACGGCCGCCACGCGCAGGAGGCCGACGAGATGACGCGCGACATGTCGCGCGAGGAGTACATGGAGTTTGCCGAGTGTCGCCAGGCCAGCTTCACCTACAAGAAGATGAAGCGCTTCCGCGACTGGCTCAACCTGGGCGCCTACACCGAGCTCAAGCCCAACGACGACATCCTCGAGATCCTCGGCTACGTCGCGTGGGAGATCGTCGGGCGGCTCGTGCGCACGGCGCTGATCGTCAAGGCCGAGTGGGAGACGTTCCAGCCCGACCAGCAGAAGAAGACGCGCTTCACCGAGCGCGAGAAGCTCAACCGCGGCCTCTTCGTCATCCCCAATGAGCGCACGCCCGTCCTACCCGAGCACGTGCGCGAAGCCTACCGGCGCATGCAGCTGCGCGACCGCCCGCTCGAGCTGTTTGCGGGCGTGCGCGCGCACGAGAGGACACATGTAGACTAGCACAAAAGAAAATGGGCGTGAAGCTGCTCTGGTCGTGGACGGCGCAGCACACGCAGGCGGTTGCCATGCGGCGCGATCTGCCGCGGCGGCGAGGGCGGCCGCACGACGGCAACGGCGCGTCGCAGCCGCTGCTCGTCGACGGCTTCGCGTGGCTCTTCCGCCTCACGCGCGCGACGGGCGATGGCGCGGCCGGCGTCGACTACGCGGCGCTCGCGCGAGAGCTGCGCGCCGAGGTCGAGGCGCTGCGCGAGGCCGCGCTCGAGCCCGTGATCGTGCTGGACGGATGCCGCGCCGCCGCCAAGGCCGCGACGACCGCCCAGCGCACGGCCCAGCGCGTCGCGCGCATCGATGCCGCCGTCGAGCAGCTCACGCGCGCGCACACGGCCGCAGCGGGGGCGGCCGTGCCCGTGCCGCACGGCGTGCTCGGCGTGGGCGCGCTCGCGACGGCCCTCGATGTGCTGCGCGCGCCCGATCTGCGCGTGCGCGTCGTCGTGTGCGACGGCGAGGCCGACGGGCCGCTCGAGCGCGAGGCCGCGCGCACGGGCGCGATCGTGCTCTCGGACGACTCGGACCTGCTCGTCGCGCCCGGCGCGGCCGTCGGCGGCTGCGCGACACTGCGTGACCTCGACATCACCGACGCTCGCGTGCACCTCGTCGTCTACCGCCCGCACGACGTCTGCCGCCTGCTCGGCATCGCCCCGGCCGTCGCGCCGCTCTTTGCCGCGCTCGTCGGCAACGACTACCTCGTGATCGATACGGACCTGCTCCGCGCCCTGCTCCTCGCGCTCGCGCCCGACGACGCCGCCGCGACCACCAACCGCCTGCGCGCGAGCAACACGGGCCGCATCGCCGCCGTCGCCGCGTGTCTCGCGCCGTTTGCGACGCTCGACAACGCCATCGCGGCGATCAGGCGCGCGGCCGAGGCGGCGACGGCCGACGTGCGCGCCGCCGTGGACAAACTGTTTGCGAGCAACATGGACCTTGCGCGCGACGAGGCGCACGACGGCACGACCGGCCTCGAGAACACGGCCACGACGCTGCGGCGGCACGACGGCGCCGCGATCAGCCCGGACGTGCTCGGCCGCTTCCGCACGAGCGCGCTCGACACGGTGCTCATGACCGCGCACACGGCGCGCTGCGCCTACCTTGAGACGCTGGTCGAGGACGCGCAGCAGGTGTCGGCGTGGGTGCTCAGCCGGCCGCTGCGCGCTGCCGCCTACGCGCTCGTGCTCGACGCCAAGTGCACGGTGACCGAGTACCTGCGCCGCGGCGCGAACCTCGCAGCGGCCGACGCCGTCGCGGTCGAGCCGTGGGCGCCGGTGCCGTACGAGCGCATGCACACGCTCCCGCGCGCGCAGCGGCAGGCGCTCTTCTTCCGCGTCGTCGAGCCCGTGGAACCCCACACCAGCACATGCCCGTGGGCGCTGCAGTTTGTCGTCGCCGCGATCAAGTACGTTGCTGCCACGCTCGCCGTCCAGCACGCCCGCTCGAACCTGCAGCCATGGGAAGTCGCGACGCTCGTGCACGCGGCCGTGCTCGCGGCGTTTGCGTGCAACGAGCCGGACGCGTCGAGCGCGTTCTGCAGCGCCCTCTTTGGGCCACACCGCACAACGACTCGCCGCGCCGTGCACGTCTACGCGTGGTTCCAGGCCGCGCTCTTCTCGCTCGGCCTGCTCGCAAACGCGCTGCAGCTGCCCGCCGACCCGGCGCCGTGGTGCTACGTGCGCGCTGACCTCTTCTACGCGCTGCACGAGCGCGGCAAGCGCGGCGTCGTCAGCCCCTTCGCCGGCAAGGCCGCAGCGACACTCGACCCGGCGCTGAGCGAGCGGTACACGGCGCTGTGTGGGCAGCTGCACAGCCTCGTCGCCGTTGAGCCCGCCGCAGCCGTCGCCGTCGCGCCAGCCGAGCCCGTGACCAAGCGGCCACGACCCGCCGCGAGCACCTACTACGCCGTCCTAGAGGACGACACCTAGCCTCCTCTCACCCTGCCTGGCCCTGCAACATGTACACGTAGTCATTGCGGCAGCCCACGACGACGCTCGCGTCCGACGCAAACACGGGCGACGAGAACACCTCGCCAGGCAGCCGTGGCGCGTCTGGCACGACCTCCCAGGCGCCGTCGGCAGCCCCTCGCCGCAGCAGCAGCATCTGGCCGTCGGTGTGGAACGCCGCCACGAGCGCCAAGCCCGTCTCGGCGTCACACAGGGCCGCTGGCGAGGCGTAGACTGGCGCCGTCGATCCCGGTGCAGCGAACGAGCCGAGCGTCTGGCCCGTGGTCAGCCGCAGCACCTTGAGCGTGCCGTCGTGGCAGCCGAGCGCCACGGTCGCGTCCGGCAGCACGCACGGCGACGAGAAGACGGGCGCGCCGAGACGCACGGTCCAGCGCGCCGATCCGTCCGCCACGTTTAGCGCGCACACGACGCCCGTAGCCGTCGCAACGCAGACGGCGCCCGCCTCGTGCACAACCGCAGGTGATGCAAAGACGGGCGCGCCCACCGTCGCCGACCAGCTGCGTCGAGGGTGTGAGTGCGACGCGCAGCCATCGCGCTCGCGCCACACGCACTCGCGCTCGCCCTCGCGCCCAGCAGCGAGCGACAATCGCGACACCGTCCCATGCTGAGTCGCTGCAAACGCGCACCGCCGCGCGCCGTCTACTGCGATCTCGGCAAACACGGCCGCGTCCAGCTCGACCGCGCGCACGAGCGTCTGCCGTCGCGCGTCAGAAGTGATCGCCAAAAAGCATGCACAGCGGCACCTGTCGCGCCGGGTGCAGCAGGTAGACGTGACGGTCGTGCGAGCCGATGAGCACGAGGCCGGTCTGTGCGTCCACCGTCGGCGAGCACTTGACCTGCGAGCCGGCTGGGAGCGCGCATGAGCGTGTCAGGGCAAGCCACCGTCTGCACTTCGCCGCGACGCACTCGTCCAGACCCAGCGCTCGCTGCCCGTGGCAGCGTCGAGAAAGTGCACCCGCCCGTCGTAGCAGCCTGTGCGCGCGTGTGGTTGAGAGCCGGCCGACTTGATCCGTATGCCGCGCACCAAACACGACGAGGTCGCCGCACAGCGCTGCCGACGACTCGACGCGGTCG
Source organism: Parvularia atlantis (assembly GCA_943704415.1). Taxonomy (NCBI): domain Eukaryota; order Rotosphaerida; genus Parvularia; species Parvularia atlantis. The sequence goes on along the minus strand of CALSCO010001913.1, from coordinate 14,748 downwards.
CGCACGTGCGCCTCCCAGACGATCGCCCCGTCGTCGGTGTCGACGGCCAGGAACCGGTGCGAGTGCGAGCCCACAAAAATGAGCCTGCGGCAGCGCAGCTCAGTGCCGGCAACGCCTGCTATGCAGTGCGCGCATGCGTACCGTCGGGTGCCGACGTCGGCCACGAGCGGCGACGCGTCCACGCATTTGCCCGTGTCGACAGCCCAGCGGACGGCGAGCGTCTGCACAGCTTGCCGCTGCCACGAGTACGCCCTCGCGCGCCGACGCTCGCTCTCGGCTGCATCGGCCCGCCGTCGCCGCACGGTGCCAGACGACGCTTCTGGCCACGCCGCGGCTGCCCGCTTGCCCGTTGCGCCGCTCGCGATGAGGCTGAAGCAGTGCGCGGCAAAGGCAGTGAGCGGTTCGTGCAGCAGCGCGTTGAGCGTCGCCGTATCGTCCATGAGCGCGTCCAGCGTCCGCGCGAGGTGCCCAACGAAGCGCGCGGCCGTCATCGAGTCGCCGCCGAGCGCGACAAAGTAGTCGCGGCCGCTCGGCGCTGCGCCCGGCAGGTACGATGCCAGCTGCTGCAGCACGTGCGCCTCCAGGCCCTTGCGTGACGCACGGGCGCGCTCGACCTCCGCCGGCGCCAGCCGCGGCCACATGCGCGTGAGCTGGCCCGCGTCGGCCAGAGTCGTGAGCGCTCGCTCGTCGATCTGCGGCGCCGCGTCAGCTGCAGACGCACGCGGCGAGACGTTCAGCGCGCGCCTTGCCGTTGGCGTTGGTCGGCAGCGGGCGCGGCATGGCCCAGAACACGTCGGGCATGTGCTCGGGCGGCAGGAGGGGGCGCAGGCGTTGCTCAATGTCTGCCGCCTCGTCCGCGGCCACAAACGCGCGCAGCAGCTCGGTGGCGCGGTCGAACGTGACGCTGCAGGGCGCGCATGAGCTCGCGCACTTCATTGGCAGCGGGGGCGCGCACCACACGGGCGCGTCGTCAAACAGCTCACGGCGCAGCACGGCCTCAATCTCGTCCAGCTGTGCGCGCTTGCCGCGGCGCTTAAACTGGCGGTCGCGCCGCCCGCGCAGGTAGATGCGGCCGTCGTGCACGGTCACAAGGTCGCCCGTGTTGCGCATGCTGCCGCGTAGGGTCAGAAGCGCAGACGTGCCGAGACGGACGCACAGCGGCACGTCGTCCGGGTCGCGCTCGTCGCCGACGGCGCAGCGGCGCGTCTCGCCGCCGATCCACAGCTCGAGCACGTCGTCCGCACCGCCGTCCGCGGCCGGGCGCACCTCGACCACGGTCTCGTTGAGCGCGTCGCCGATCGGGAAGCGGCCGTCGTGGGCGATCGCGCCGGCGGCACAGGCGTCGTCGCTCGGCACGCGCTGCAGCGTCGCCCAGGCCGAGCACTCAGTCGTGCCGTAGATGTTGTACAGCGCGGCGCGGCAGCCGCCGGCGATCCAGCGGCGCACGGTCGTGAGCGGCGGGAAGGCTGTGTGCGCGCCGTGGCGTGAGTTGAGCGGCACGGCGGCGGCGAGCGCACGACGCACCCTCGCCGCCCAGGACAAGCACGCGCAGCGGCCTGCGGAGCACGGCGAGCTGGTCGTCCGGCGCGAGGCGCAGGAAGAACGAGGGCGTGCACATGAGCACGGTCGCGCGCGTCTCGACGATGCGCCGCGCAAGCGCCGCGGGGCTGATCGTCGCGGCCGGCGCACCCAGCGGCACGAGCGTCGCGCCGGCGGCGTGGGCCAGCAGCACGTCGACGAGGGCCGGGTCGAAGCCGACAGGCGCGGCCTGCAGCAGGCGGTCGGCGGCGGTGATGCCGAGGCGCGTGTGCAGCGCGTGCACGTTGCTCGCGATCGACCGCAGCGGCGCGAACACGGGCTTGGGCACGCCCGTCGTGCCCGACGTGAACACGACGTAGGCCGTCGGCACCGCGCGCACGTCGCCCGGCTGCACTGCGCCCGCCGGCGCATCACCGCGGTACGGCGTCAGGCCGTCGGCGTCCGCATCGGCGCCGTCGTCGCGCACAAAGCCGAGCTGCGCCAGCACGCCCGCCGCGCCTGTGTCCGCCAGTACGTGCGGCATTGCCAGCTGCGCGCACATTGCCGCGAGCCGCGCGACCGGCAGCCGCGCATCGAGCGGGACGAACGGCGCGCCGCCGGCGACGAGGCGGCGCACGGCGCCCGCGAAGCGCGCATCGGGCTCGGAGCAGACCACGCCGACGAACCACATTCAAGTGTGCGCCTCACTTCTTGAAGAAATTGAGCAGGTTCACCTGGGTCTTGCCCGTGTCCTTGGCGCCCGCTGCAGCCTACGGACGGCCCGCGTCAGCGTCGAGGTGCACGAGAGAGCGAGGCGATCGCGCGCGCGCCTTCTTGCCGGCGGCCGGCGCAGACGCCGCGGGCTTCTTCGGCCCCGGCTTGGCATCCGCGGCCGGCGGGGCTGCGGGCGGCTTGGTACCGGGTGCGGCAGGTGGGGCGGGCGCGGCGGCCGGCGCCGGCGCCGGCATGGGTTCGGGCGGGACGGCGACCTCTTCCCACTCCATCACGTTCTCGGTCACTAGCGCACGCGTGCGCGTTCCGGCACACGCACCACGCGCCCAGCGCGCACGCACCGAGGTAGCCACGGTCGTCCGTGTACGTGCGCCGCTTCATCACCTGGCGCCGCTGTACGCCGGACGCAAGCGCGGGCGCGGGCGCGGTCTCCATCGCCGCCGTGTCCTGGCTCGGCTCGACGTCGACGCTGCTGTCCACGTCCTGCGAGTCCTTGACACTCGTGCCCTGGCTTTCGTCGCCCAGCGTATCGGCCGCGCCCGCGTCGGCCGCGTCGCTGTCGTCGTCAAAGGCCGGCAGCGCGGCCGTCGCGAGCCGTCGCCGGCGGTCGAGCTCCTCCTCGTCTGCGTCCGACAGCTCGTCGTTGTCGTCGTGCATGCGCGTGCGCCGGCGCTTCTTCTTGCCACTGCCGCCCACAAAATCGTCGTCCTCCTCGTCTTCGTCCGCGCCGTCGTTCTGCTCGGCCGCCCCGCCTTTGGACGACGCCTCGCCCTCGTGCGCTGCCGGCTCGGCGCCGCCCGCCGCCGCTGCCTTGCTGCTGCCGTCGGGCGCGGCCGGCTTGGCCTTGCCGAAGAAGGACGCGTTCACGCCCGACTTTTTCTTGGTGGGCGCCTGCGCACAAGGGCAAGTGAGCATGCGCGGTCAAGCACGAGCTGCCGCACGTACCGCAGGCTTCTTGCTGGCTGTCACCGAGCGCGGTAGCGGCGGCAGCGGTCGGAGCGGGCGCCAGCTCGGGCACGGGCGCCTCAGTGCGGGAGACGCGCGTGACGGCCGGCCCGCGCACGTGGCCCAGCCTGCCGTGCTGCTCAGCCGAGGGGCGTGGCCGGCGGGCGGCGCACCGTGCCGCGATGCGCTTCGGGTCGGTGTTGAAGGCCAGCTCGGACATCCACAGCGCGGCGGCGTCCTAAACGCCGCGTCAGTCTGCGCGCGCGCGCGCGCGCGACATGCTAGTCGCACCTTGGGCACGGCCAGCTGCACACTGTAGACGTGCTCGCTGTAGACGTGCTCGAGGTCGTCCTTGGTGGCTGCGCGGACGCGTTGGCACACCGCACAAGCAGAGCGCAGGACGCGCACCGGCCAGCCGCGCGCCGTCGACGAGCCGCAGCACGGTCGCGCCCGTCTGGCGTTGTCGCCCCGTCACGGCGTACACGGGCGCGACGGCCGCGCCGTTGGCTGCGACATACTCGCGCAGCTTCCTGTGCGCGGCCGCGCGTCAGCCACAAACAGGGCGTCGTCTGGTGCACAGCCGGCGCACGCACTCCTTGGCCGCGTTGGCCGACACGTCGAGCGCGCGGCTGACGTACTTGTACGACACCTGCGCGCACCGTGCGTCCAGCCCACGGCACGACGGCGCACGACGGCGCACGACGGCGCATGACGCACCGCACGGCCCAGCGCCACCGGTTCAAGCGCGCGCGCCAAATCCATCGTGACAGCGCGAAGGTCGAACGAAACGATGACGGCGCCGCATCGGCTCTCATTCGAGGCGTTCGCGCGCCTGTGGCGGCTGCTGGCGCGGCTGCGCGGGAGCCGCGCGGTGCCGCTGCTGGGTGCGCTGCTGGTGGTGAGCCTCGTCGAGCAGGTGCGCTCGTGCGCGCACGTGCGCGATGGGCGGCCGATGACCTCCGCGCGCGCGCGACGGTGAAGGTCGTCGTGTACGCCGTCGGGCAGATCCCGAGCCTGTTCTTCCAGGTGCTGCTGGCCAAGGACGCGCCCGGGTTCGTGCGCGTCTCGGCCGGGTCGATGGTCGTGCTCGTGGCGATCGCGTTCGTCGTCGCCTGCCGCGCCTTTGTCGACGAGTGGCTGCAACTGACCGTCCGTGACCGCCTCTCGGCGCTGCTGCACGACGAGTACATGCGCACCGACCGCCTGTACCGGGTCAACGCCGTGGCCGCGACGCGCCTCGAGAACCCGTGCGCGTCGATGCCGCGTCGCCGCGTGCGCGTGCTGACCGCGGATGCGCGCAAGCGACCAGCGCATCGCCGACGACGTCAACAAGCTTAGTGTCGCGCTGGGCAAGCTCCTCACCAAGGTCGTCATCTGGCCGCTGCTGTTTGCCTACTACACCTTTCGCACAGCCGAGATCACGGGCTACGTCGGGCCGGTGCGCACTGCTGGCTCGCGTGTGCGCGCATGCGCGTGCGTAGAGCACCCGAGCGCAGCTCATGGTCGTCGGCTTCTTCCTGCTCGGTGTGCTCGTCAACGGCGTGCTCGCAGACCGCCTGGTCGACGTCTACTTCCGGCAGGAGCGCCTCGAGGGCGACTTTCGGTGCGTAGGCCACGTGATCAAGCGCAGGCACTGGCCTGAGACCGCACCCAGCTTCCTCCACGTCAACGTGCGCACGCACGCCGAGGAGGTCGCGCTGATGGACGGCGCCGAGGTTGAGCGCGAGCGGCTGGATGCGTCGCTGCGCCAGGTCGTCGCCAACCAGTGGCGGCTGACCAAGCGGCGCTTCCCGGTCGAGGGTGCGTGCGTGCGCGCGACGGATGGAGCGGCTGCTGACACGGCGGCGCATCCAGCCGCGTCGCAGTTCTTCAGCTACTCGGGCTCGGCGCTGAGCTACTTCATCGTGGCCGTGCCGGTCTTTGCGGGCGTGTATGACAGCCTGTCGTCGGACGAGCTTGCGGCCGTCATCAGCCAGGTGCGGGCCGCTGCGTGCACGCGCCGGCGCTGACGCTGCGCGACAGAGCTCGTTCGTGACGATCTACCTCATCTTTGTCTGCACCGAGTTCATCACACTCTTCAACGACATCGCCGCCACGGCCGGCTACACATACCGCGTGGACGAGCTGCTGCAGACGCTGCAGACGCCTCCGGACGACGACAGCGACAGCGGCGTCGACGATCACAGCGACGACGTCGGCGGCGCGACAAAGAGCCCGCCGGCACCGCCGCCGGCCGCGGACGTGCTGCTCGACGTGCGCAACGTGACTCTGCAGACGCCGACGGGCGCGCTCGTCGTGAGAGGTCTGTCTGTACTGCCTTTGTGCCGGCGCTGACCCTACCGTGCGCACACACGCAGACCTGTCGCTGAGCGTGCGGCGTGGCGAGCACGTAATCGTGACCGGCCCGAGCGGTGCGGCGTGCGCGCTGGTCTGCTGGCTTCTCATACCTTGCGGCAGGGTGCGGCAAGTCGTCGCTGCTGCGCACGCTCAAGGGTCTGTGGCCGCTCAAGTCGGGTGCGCGCTGCCCGCACGTCGGTGTCGGCGGGTGCTGACGCGGTGCTCGCAGGCAGCGTCGCGCTGCCCGGGTGGCGCGAGGGTGCGACGGTGCAGGAGCACGCGCGCGCGGTCGTGTTTCTGTCGCAGGAGCCGTACCTGACCGCGGGCTCGCTGGCGGACCAGATCGCGTACCCGCTCGACGCGGCCTCGGCGGGCCTTAGCGGTGCGTGCGCCCGCTTGCGTGTTCATCGGCAGCCGGACTAACGACAAACACGCGCGCAGATGTCATGCTCGCCGACCTGCTTGCACAGGTGCATCTCGAGCACCTGCTCGACCGCGCCGACCGTGCCATCGACGACGAGCAGCAGCCGACACAGCGTCGATGGTGCGCTTGCATGCGCGCCGCCGCCGCCGTCCGACCATCGGCGCAGGTGCTGTCCCGGCACTAGACGCGGAGACGAGGAAGGAGCGGCGGTGGGCTATGCGCGTGTGGCGTCTGCGGCCGACGGCGGCGGCCTGCGGTGGGCGGCCGAGCTGTCGGTGGGCGAGCGGCAGCGGCTCGTCTTTGCGCGGCTGTTCTTCTGGCGGCCCGGGCTGGCGGTGCTCGACGAGGCCACGAGCGCGCTCGACGAGACGGCCTCGCGCGAGCTCTACGGGCGATGCGCGGCGCTGGGCATCGCGACGCTGTCGGTGACGCACCACCGCGGCCACATCGGCGTACGCGTCTCGAGCGAGCTCGCGCTGGGCGGCGCAGACGGCGCGTGGCGCCTGGCAGTGAACGGCGACCGTGACAGCACAGCATAGCTAACTTGAAAGGCATTGCGGAACACAACACAAGGCTGCCTTGGAGGGTTGAGCAGCAAAGAAAAAAAGCACTTCTGAGCACGCCGTGGGGGTCGGCGGCGACGTCAGGTCTGGGTCAAACAGGACGAGGTACTAGTAGCCAGTCGCGAGCTGAGCGGCGTAGTAGCAGTTGGCGTAGCAGTCGCTCGTGATGGTCGAGTTGTCGACGATGAACGGGATGTTGAATGAGACGCCGCCGCAGCGCGCGAGGTCGCACGTGTCCGAAAACTCGTTGTACGTACCCTTGCTCGTGCAGGCAAAGAACTGGCCCGGCAGCGACGTGCGCACGATGTACGCGCCGTCGACGGGCGCAGTGTCCGGCATTGGGATGGCGATGTAGCCGTCAATCCAGCCGCGCTGGCGTGCGCACGCAGCGTCAGCAGCGAGCCCGCAGACTCCAGTCACGCCGTTTCACCTCCACCGGCGTGTCGGCAAAGATGTCGATCTCGAGCTTGTCGTACGCGCTGCCGGAGGGGTCAAAGAAAACGTCGGTGACCTTGTCGCCGGTGAAGATGCTGCGGCCGCTCGCGCCCTGCTCAAACACGGGCGGGATGGCGCGGCACGACGCGAAGCAGAGGTTGCCGATACCCAGACTGAAGAAATCAGCCTCGACGCTGATGTACGACGCCGGGCCGTCGCACGTTGCGCGCGAGCACTCGGTCGGCGAGGTCTGCACGCCCATGAACGAGCAGCACACGTACTCGCGGTTCTGCGAGCCGCTGTAGACGACCGTGTGGCCCGCACCCGTCTGGCTGTTCACGGGCGTGTACGTGAGGCAGTCCTGTGCACGCGCGGCGGCGGCGGCAGCGGTGAGGTGTGTCGCGCGCCGCACGCTCAGCAGGAAAAAAACACGCACGCGCTTCGATGACGCCTGCATGGCCGACGTCGCGCCGGTCAGGTCAACCGGGTTGACGTAGATGCCGCCAGTGAGCTGCATCGGGAAGACGATGACGCCGCTGTCGTACTGGTTGTCCCTGCCGTTGGCCACCCAGATCTTGATCGTGTGCAGGCCGGCGGGGATGGTGGGGATGACGGACGTGATGGGCATGCTGAAGAAGATCGACCCCAGACCAATGTTGACCGGGAAGGAGGTGAAGGGAATGTTGCCGTCGATGATGTTGGGGACGTCGAGCAGGCGCTTCTGGAACAGCGCGATGTTGACGCCGTCGATCCAGACGGCCACCGTGTCCGTGTACTCGTAGTCGAAGTCGTTGACGACGAAGGTGGCCGGGATCGTGATGTCGACGTCGGTCGGGAAGAAGACGTCGGCAATCAGCTCGGTCTGGCCGAAGAACTCGATCGGCGGGTTGCCTGCGACCGTGCCCGCGTCCGGGTCGTCCGCGTCGCCGTCGTCTGCCAGTGCCAGTGCGCACACGCGGCGAGCGTGTCGGTCAGTGGGCGCGGCTGGCTCCCCTCGCGCGGCCGCGCACCGGCCTGGAGGTACACGCCACTCGGGCCCGCAAAGCCGGGGAAGTCGACGACGATGCGCGCGCGCGTCGCGTTGAGCACGGCCGTGCCGGGCACGTAGAACTCGCCAAAGAGCGTTGTCGCGAGCAGCTCGGCGTCGGTCGTCTCGAAGGACGTGGGCGTGGGTGCCGGGGCCGTGGCGAGGGCGGGCGCGGCCAGCACCGCGAGCGCGAGCACGAGCGCGAAGAGCGGCAGCGAGCGCATGCGAGCACGTTATTGGCCAGATCCGAGTCAGTCACTGAGTAGTGATTTGACAGATCTAGTCACTAGTGCGGCCGCACAAACCATGGCGGCCTTCGAAGGCACGATGGTGGCGCCAGCGGATGCAAACCGCACAACTGATCCCGACCCGGACGCGCGCTGCGCGCAGAGTTCGGCGTCATGCCCGAGATCATCGAGGCGCTCGAGGGCGACCTCGGGTGGCTGCTGCCGACTGCCGTCCAGGCCGAGGCTATCCCGCTCGCGCTCGGCGGCGGCGACCTGCTCGTGGCGGCCGAGACCGGCGCGGGCAAGACGGGCGTGCGTTGTGTCGAGCGTGTGTGTGCGCACGCGCGCCGGGAGACCGACCGCGGGTGCGCAGGCGTTCTGCCTGCCGATCGTGCAGATCGTCTGCGAGTCGCTGCGTGCTCTGACCGCGGCCGCGGCCGAGGACGGCAGCGGCGATGGCGCTGGGGCGATGAGCGCCTGGGACCACGACGGCGCGTTCGACGTGCTCGCGGACGGCGCCGAGTGCGCGTCGCGCAACCCGGCCGCGTGGCAGGGCGGGCGCGCATCGCACGGCGTGAGCACGGACCGGCGCGCGTTCGAGGTCACCGTGCACGACGCGGGCCTGTGTCGCGTGGGGTGGTCGTGCGCGACAGCGTCGCTCAACCTGGGCACGGACGCGCAAGGCACGCACGCGCGCGCATGCAGTCTGCTGCACGTCTCACGCACACGCCGCAGGCTTCGGGTACGGCGGCACGGGCAAGAGGTCGCACGCGTCCAAATTTGAGGACTACGGGCAGCCGTTCGGCGCCGGCGACGTCATCACGTGCCTGGCGGACCTCACCGCGGGCACGATCAGCTTCAAGAAGAACGGTGCGCGCCGCTCGAGGGCGATGCGCTGGCGCAACGTGACAGCGGGCGCAGGCACGCACCTCGGCCAGGCGTTCAAGGTGCCAGACAGCCTGCGCGGCGCCGTCTTCTTCCCCGCCGTGCTGCTCAAGGTGCGCAGATGCACCGTCATGCAACGCTGCGCGCGTGACCGCCGCGCTCGTTGCGCACAGAACTGCTCCGTGCGCGTCAACCTCGGCCCGCTCCAGCACCCAGAGCCCAGCTTCGTGGTACGCCGGCGCCTGCCATGCGCGCCGCGCACCGACGCCGACGACGCACAGGAGCTCGCCAGCACGCCCGCGAGCGAATGCTGGACGGCGGCGGAGGTGCTCGCCGTGTCGAAGAAGGGCAACGCGTGCGTGCACGACGTCATCTGCACATTTCACGCCGCTGACGCACCGTCGCGGCAGGCGCTCGCCGCTCGCGATCGTGCTCGAGCCGAGCCGCGAGCTCGCGGTGCAGACGATGAACGAGCTCAAGCGGCTGCAGGCGCGGATGCAGCCGCCGCTGCTGCGCCAGGTGCTGCTCGTGGGCGGGACGTCGGCCAAGGAGCAGGAGGACGTGCGTAGCCCGGGGTTGCACGCACGCTGTGCGAGCTGAGCGCGTGACGCAGGCACTGGCCGAGGGCGTCGACCTGATCGTGGCCACGCCCGGGCGCCTAATGGACCTCGTGAGCAAGGACAAGATTGACCTGTCCGAGGTCCGCTTCTTCGTGCTGGACGAGGCGGACGAGCTGGTCTCGCAGGGCAACAGCCGCGCGATCGTGGACCTGTACCACAAGATCCCCAAGCAATCGCTGCGCAAGCGCCGGCTGCAGGTGATGGGCAGACGTCGCTCCGCCGTGCTCACGCTTGCCGCTGCACAGGTCATGTTCTTCTCGGCCACGCTGCAGACGCCGCAGGTCAAGCGTCTCGCGGGCGACATCACCGAGTTCCCGACCTGGGTCGACCTCAAGGGCTCCGTCTATGTGCCCGAGGTGCGCTTCCGGGGCAGGGCGCAGTCGTGCGTCGCGCTCATGCGTGCCGTACTTGCAGACGGTGCAGCACGTCGTGGTGCACGTCAACCCGAGCGACCTGAAGCTGTACGAGGAGGCGCTGCTGACCAACGATCGCGGCGAGATCGAGACCGACGGCGTGCACGCCAACGGTGCGGGCGGGCGGGCGAGCGGCCGCACGTCTGACGCGCGCGCGCGCGGGCCGCAACAGACAAGAACCTCGTCCCGTGGCTGCGCTCGCCGGGCACGAAGGGCACGGTCGCTGACGTCGCGGCCACACCCGGCGGGACGTTGCTGCCCGAGTCGATCTCGGAGATCGTCAAGCGCATGAAGGGTGCGTGCGCGCGCACTTTCGCACCAGACCGCTCACGTGCGCTTGCAGGGTACCACATTGTGCGCCTCGTTCGTCGCCTCAGCATCGACCGGGCGATCATCTTCGCGCGCACGCGCCTCGACTGCGACCACCTGGAGCAGTACCTGCGGCGGTGCGCGCGCGGCTGCCTCGCTTGTGCTTTTGTGTGACGCGGGCTGCGGCGTCACCAGGCAGCTCGCAGGCATGGGCAGCAGCCCCGAGGACGTCTGCGTCGTGCTGCACGCAGAGCGCTCGAACCAGGAGCGTCAGGCGAACCTCGACCGGTTTCGCGCGGGGTGCGCTCGGCGCGCGGCGGGCACGCGTTTGCGGCTGAGCACCTCACAGGCAGAGCCGCTACTTGATCTGCACGGACGTTGCAGCGCGTGGCATCGACGTCAAGGGGCTGCCATTCCTCATCAGTGCGCGCACAACGTCCCGTTCGCGTACAGCTGCTGACGTGCGCGCCTGGCCAGACTACACTTTGCCGGACGACACGGCGTCGTACGTGCACCGCGTGGGCCGCGTCGGGCGCGCCGACTTTATGGGCCTGGCCATCTCGATCGTGGCCACGACGCCCGAGAAGGTCTGGTACCACAGCAACTGCAAGAACCCGCGCACCTGCACCGACACCCGCCTGCTCGACCAGGGCGGGTGCACGATGTGGTACGACGAGCCGGCGCTGCTCAAGGTGCGTATGCGTGCGCACGCGGTCGCGCCAACGGGTTTAACGCGCCGCGCGCCGATGCAGGAGATCGAAAAGTACCTTGACCTGCCGCTGGACGAGCTCAGCCCCGAGCTCGAGCGCGTCCTGATGGACCCGGCGCGTGCGTGCTTCGCCGGCGCTCTGCGAACCACCGCTGACACGCCCGCCCACATGCTTGCAGAGCGCGCAGTCTTCGGCTCCAAGCGCATCAAGACGGCGGCCCTTGCCGAATCGCACGCCGCCGAGGTGTGCCGCCGGCGGCTCGCGCACGCGTCCATACGAACGCTCACACGCGCTGCCGCCAGATCGCGCCCAAGCTGGCCAACCTCACGGCGCTCGAGGACCGCGCGTACGAGCTGTACTACGCACTCAAGCTGCGCGCGTGGGCGTGAGCCATGGGTGCGACCGTCGGCGTGACAGCAGCGATCACGTGTACAGTCGCTACCAGTGCCACTTGACGTGGGGCGTCGTGTACGAACATGCGCCCGGGCCTCGTGCTCCTGGCCGACACGGGTGATGAACGAGTGCTCGGGCCTCAGCGTGATCTACTAATAGTCGTGCAGTAAGCGACTCAGCGGTGGTGCGTTGAGGGCTCCTTGTCCACCGGCTGCTCTGCCCTCGGTCAGCGCGCATGTGAGCTGCCAGTGGGCGGGCGCGTCGTGACCGGCCCCGGCGGCCTCAGTGAACTTGATGAACTTGTAATTTAAACTTGAACGATCGCCAGTGTCTCGGGCTCCGATGTCCGAGTGACAACGGCGCACGCGCACGCGACCTTGGCCAGCCGGCGTCACGGTCGGCCCGGGGTCACGGTGGATCCGAGTCTTCCACAAGACGCGCGCCACGCTGCGCAGCCACATGAGAAGCCGATGTCGCATGCCCCCCCCTCCGCGCGCGCTGCATCAGCTGCTCGAGCTCGATGCACCGTGACGTAGTGCGCGCACGTCGGAAGCGACCTTAACTCTACGCCCCAACTGCTGCGTCAGCAAGTCACACAGCGTAATTCCAGCGTGGCGAAAAGTGACAGCGGCCGCCATGCTGCCAAGACCGCCGCCGCCTGCCGCGCGTGTCTCGTCGCTCGCCGTCCCGCTCGCACCGCCGCCGCCACCGCCGCCACCGCCGCCGCCGCCGCAAGCGCTGGCGAGCAACGGGGTGCTGCCGCCGGGCTGGATGCCTGGGCGGCCACCCGCGCCCGTGCCGGGGCCGAGCGATGTGCAGCTGCTGCTGCGCGGGCAGGCGAGCGTTGTGTTGCCGCTGCTGGTGCCGTCGCCCGCTGCGTCCGAGCCCGCGCACGTGCGCCTGCGCAAGACGCCGCGCATCGACAAGTACGAGCGGCTGGCCGAGGTTGGCGAGGGGACGTACGGGTGCGTGGCCGTGCCGCAGTGTGGCGCGCGCACCGACACCAGGCCGGCAGCATCGTGCACAAGGCGCGCAACGTCGAGACGGGCGAGCTGGTGGCGCTCAAGAGCATCAAGGCCGAGAACAGCGCCGAGGGGGTGCGCCGTTCGCCGTCTTTGGCGCAACGCGCAACGCGAGCCGATTGCGTTCGCGCATGCAGTTCCCGCTCGCCGCGATGCGCGAGATCAAGGCGCTGCGCCGAGTGCAGCACGAGAACGTGCTGCGCATCGTCGAGGTGGTGCACGACGCGAAGCAGGGTGCGTGTGCCTCGTCAGCGAGTGCATGTGTCTGATGCGGCCCCGTGCGCAGACATGGTCTGCATCGTGCTCGAGTTTATGGAGCACGACCTCAGCGGGCTGCTCGCGCGCGACACGGTCGACGTCGCGTCCGACCGGCTCGAGGTGCGCGCGCTCACGTCACCTCACCCGCGGCAGTTGCGCACACGTGACGCTGCGGCGCACCGTAGGAGTCTGTGGTCAAGTGCCTAATGCTGCAGCTGCTGCGCGGCCTCGAGTGCCTGCACGCGATGAACATCGTGCACCGCGACATCAAGGGTGCACCCGGCCCGCGCACGCTTGTCGTGCACGGCTCACGCGCCGCGCGCCGCAGCGTCTAACTTGCTCATCAACAACCGCGGGCAGCTCAAGCTCGCGGACTTTGGCCTGGCGCGCGTGCTCGGGTGCGTGCGCGCACCTGTGTGTGCTGTTCGCGCGTGCGCGTGGACTGAGTGCCACGTGCGCAAGGGGGCCGGCCCTGCCGACGTACGAGAACCGCGTGTTTACCAATCGCGTCATCACGCTCGGATACCGCGCGCCCGAGCTGCTGCTCGGCGCGACGACGTACGGCACGGAGGTGGACGTGTGGAGCACCGGGTGCATCATGGCCGAGATGTTTCTCGGGCGGACGTTCTTCAAGGGCGAGGACGAAATCACGCAGGTGCGCGCGCAGCCAACAAGTGCACGCGCGCGACGCCGACCACGCGCGTGCATGCAAGGCGAACCTCGTCTTCTCCAAGTGCGGCACGCCGTCGCCCGAGGACTGGCCCGGCGTTGAGGACCTGCCGTGGTACACGATGCTGTGCTCGGGCACGCGGTACCCGCGCGTGCTGCTCGAGGAGCTGTCCAAGTGCGTGCGCGGTTCGCATCATCCCGAGCGCACTGCTCATAACGCGGGCAGGCAGCACTTTCTGTCGGAGGAGGCCGCGCGGCTGGTCGACCGCATGCTCACGCTCAACCCGGCCGCCCGGTGCGCGCCCTGCCCGCTGCCGCGCGACGACGGCTCGCTAACGCCGCGAGCGCGCGCGCCAGCATCACCGCCACCGAGGCGCTCCAAGCAGCCTACTTTAGCGAGTACCCGCCGCCGGCGCCGATGAATAGCATGCCGCGCTTCCACGAGGAGTACCGGCAGCGCGCGGTGCGGCCGTACCAGCAGCCCGGGCCGGCCGCGAGCGAGCCGGCGCTGAAGCGGCGCCTTGAATGACACTTGTAGCCCCTACCTAGACGATGCGGCACGCACTGTGCGCCCGATGCACGCTGGCTCTCAGCCGGCCCGGCTGACGTGCGCACGCGCGCGCGTGCAGAACGCTGTCGGTGCCGTTCCCGTCGGCGCGGCTCGCGGAGATCGCGCATCGGTCGCTCGCGGTTGACAAGGAGGTGCGCCCGAGCGAGATCCGGCGCGAGATGGCCGTGAGCGACGAGACCACGTTGGACGTGTGCGTGAGCGCGCGCGCGCGGCGCCGGGCGCGGTGGCGGGGCTGAGAGCGCGTGCTTGCAGGCGGTTCGACGCGAGCAACGCCAAGATCCTGCGCACGGCGCTCAACGGCTTCTTCGATATGCTGCGGCTCGTGGTGGACACGATGGCCGAGCTCGACGACGTCGATAACGTGTGACTGCTCGCAAAACAGGACAACACACACACACACACACACACACACACACACTGCGTACGCACGCGCACACACTATAGCACCTCATGCCGCGAGCGGCGTGTTCGTCTGCAGCGACTGCGCAGTGAACAGCGACTGCTGCTCCCTGCCGTGCGGGCGCACCCGTATGATCAGCGTGCGCGGGCACCACTGCGCGCTAAGACAGACGCACTTGGTCTTGTCCATCAGGTGCCGCAGCTCGGCCGAGACGGCGTTGCCGTGCGGCTTGAGCGCGTTCCACTGCGTCGCGACCTGCGGCAGCGCACGCTCAAGCAGCCGCCCCCCCC
>CALSCO010001911.1:0-22240 GCA_943704415.1 Parvularia atlantis | reverse complement strand
CCCCCCTCTTCCCCCGCCGCGCAGAACATGGACCTCGAGCGCTACGGCCTCAAGCCGACACACCGCATTCACCAGGCGCACCCGTCGATCAACGGCGACCTGATCGGCCGCATCTGCGTCGGCGTGCGTTTTTCGGCGCGACCGCACGGGCGTGGCGGCTCACGCACGCACAGGCGATCAAGGTGCGCCCCGGCATCCGCGAGATGACGCAGCAGTCAATCGTGTACGACGACGGCCAGGAGTTCCCGTGCGATGTGCGTGGCTGAAGCGGCGTTTTGCGGCCGCTCACACTGCGCACACAGGCGATCGTGTACGCGACGGGCTACGCCATCGGCTTCCCCTTCCTCTCGCCCAAGATCGGCCTCAGCTTTGAGCGCAACGAGTCGCCGCTGTACCGCTACATGTGGCCGTTCCAGCTAAAGCACCCCAAGACGCTCGTCTTCATCGGTGGCGTCGCGCCGCGTGCGCGTGCTGGCCTGTGGTGCTGACGGCCGCGTTCGCGCACAGGCCTCTTCCAGCCGCTCGGCGCGATTATGCCCATTAGGTGCGTGCGGGTCGCGAGGGTGCGCGTCGTGCTCACGCGCTCGCAGCGAGGTGCAGGCGCGCTGGACCGCCCAGATTTGGGCCGGCAAGAACACGCTGCCGTCACCCGCTGCGATGGAGGCGCATTACCGCCAGACGCGCGAGTCGCTGCGCAAGCGCTACGTCGACAGCGAGCGCCACACGATTCAGGTCGACTACCCGTGCGTCACACGCTCATGACGCTGCGGCGCTGCTGACAGGCCGGCCGCGCAGCAACTACCCGGACGAGATCGCGCGTGAGGCCGGGTTCTACCCGGACCTGTGGTCGATCTTCTTCAGCGACCCGGCGCTGTGGTACGAGCTCGTCTTCAGCCCGGCCGTGCCGTCGCATTGGCGCGTGACGGGCCCGGGCAAGTGGGCGGGCGCGCGCGACGCGATCATGACGGTCGAGGGTGCGCTTGCGGGTGTTGGAGCGGCGTGCTGACTCGATCGTCCGCCCCAGACCGCGTCGTGTACCCGACGGCGGGAAAGAACGCCAAGGAGCTGGAGTCGTGCGTGTGGCGGCGTGTCGTGTGCGCGTGGCGGGCTCATCTCACACGGCTTGCAGGGCACGCAAGCAGGGCGGCGTCAGCCTGCCGCAGGTCGTGCTCATCATCCTCGCCATCCTCGTCGCGCGCTACCTCTGGCGGCGCCGCTCGCTCCTCAAGTGAACGCTGTTTGCCAGTGGACGCAATTACTTGGATGTTCTGACACAGATCTGACGACAACGGCGGGATGCACATCGCGCTGCGCGGGCTGGTCACGCTCGAGTACATGGCACTCGTCCGCCGGCTGCACGGCTGGACTCGGGATTGGTCGGCGAGCCAGATAGCCGAAGACGAACTAAAAGGTCCGCCGTATTTCCATTATGACCCTACCGTGTGCGTCCGCCGGCTCCATCGCCGCTCCGTCCGCCGCGCGTACAAGCTCACGCGCGCAGAGTGGCGCTTCCGGACGGACGCGCAGACGGCAACGTGCGCGTTTCGTGCGTTGGCACCTGGTCGACTGCGACGTCAGCATCGGCCACCGCATGGCGGACTTGATCCGTCTGCCCATCCGAGTTTGTGAGCGAGGGCCAGTGCCGGCCGCTGTCGAACACCTGCTTTGGTAAGCCGGCAACCGGTGACGCGACGATCAGCGCGGGCGCGCCACTGACAGGCGAGCTCGAGCTCGTGCGCACTGACATAACCAAGGTGCGCTGTGCTTATGCCCATGTGCAGCATGCCGTGCCGGTGACCGAGTCCAACAAGATTGTGTTTGTGCATCTGCGCTCGACGGCGGCAGGCTTGGTCTCGCTGCCAGCTGGTCACGACGATAGAGCACGGCCACGCCGAGGCAGCCCTTGAAGAGGCCGTGGGCCCATTCGCGCACACGCTCGCCGTCAAGCGTCCACGCAGACACGCGATGCCACTCGGGCTGTTGAGTTGCCTCTCAGCGATGTAGCGCATATTTGTCTGTGTCGAACGACACCACGCGCGGGTGGTGGTCATTGTAACGCTCACTGCACACGACCTGACGCTCCTGCGACATTTTCACAACACCTGGCACTTTGTTGTCAAAGGCGTTGCAAGCCGAAGTCTCGGTCGCGTTGCAGCCGAGCGCGGAGCAGCATATGTCCGCTTCGGGCATATATCAGCGCATGAAGGTTGATGCGCGAAGTGCCATAAGAACACGCAGATGCCCGGGCGTCGCCACGGTTGTTGACCAATGGCGCGACCAGTTGATTGGTGCCACGACCAGCGCACGCCAGCGGTCGTCCACGCCAGCGTCCTTGTCCGCAATGCGAGATATGAGCGTTGCTGCAGAGCCGCGCACGGAGTAGTTGGGCAGTGGCGTCGGCGGTGTGCAGGCTCAGCCTTGATCGAGCTGCAGTGGAGGGACGAAGTCGATGTCTTACATGCCGCTTTCGAGAATGCCGACACGCGTGTTCCGTCACACGACGTGCGCTTCCCACAAGTACGTTCAGCCCCGCGTGGTGACCGCAGTGTGGACATTGATATGGATGCGTCCGGCGTTGTCCACCAGTCGACGGCGCCGTTCAGGTGGCCTGTCGTGTTACGGAGCATCTCGCATACTGATGCGGATTATATTGTGCAGTCCATGTGTGCAAGCGTCCTAGTAAAACACGCGATATGTAAGGAATTGCGGAGCCTTCTTCTCTAGCCTCAGTGACTGATGTACACGCTTCGCGGCCAACGTTTGAACAGCCGTGACATTTGGCAATGTTTGTGTGAGCACGTTTGTCGACCGTGACTGCAAGCACATAGCTAGTCTTGCCCTGCACTTTGCGATCATGCTGTGACGCTGACAAAGCAGACAGTCGCCATGCGAGCGTCGCCCATCCGTCGGCAAGACCCCGAGCTCTACGTCGCCGACTGGGACGTGGCGGGCCCAGTGTTGCTCGCTGTTCAACACGACGCACTGCAACGCAGCCAGCTGCCCAAGTGCACGACGGCGAGTGCCATCGCACGGCTGCACAAGCTCGACCTGGCCAACTATACGGCCCGCTCAGCATGATCCCTGCCGTCGCCAAGATATTTCACCAAGCTGCTCACCTGTCGTCTCAACGCGGTGGCGCCGCACGTCATTCACACAGACCAGGCGGGCTTTATGCACGGCCGAAATACCTCGGACAACACGCTTCTGCTGAGCGCTTTATGGAACAGAGTCAACGCAAACGGCGACGCGGAGCAGCACTTCTCGTCGACCACACAAAGGCCTTCGACCGGGTCGACTGGTCGTTCCGCGACAAAGTCTTGCAGCGTTTGGGCTTCGGCGCGAAGACGATCAACGCCATTCAAGGGCATCCAAGCACGCGCGTTTTTATCAACGGCACTGCGCCGTGGCACACGTCAAGGCGACCCACTCAGCCCGATCCTGCATGCGATCATCGACGAGGCGGTCGCCTGTGCCGTGCGAGCGCATCCCGACATCCGCGGCCTTCCGTCACTCGCCATTGGCTGCGACCGTCGTGTGCATCTCACGCAGTTGAGCTCCTGTTCTCCAACAACTAGGGCGAGATCAAGCCAGTCAACGACGTGTTCCGCGACAACGAAGCCCCATCTGGCGCGCGAATCAACGCCGCCGAGTCGTCGCTGCTACTTCTTGGCCTGTCGCGCGACGAGTTCGACGCGTGGGCTGGGCCACTGGCCGATGAAGCGACGACCAACTACCTCGGCTACACGTGCCGGGCCAAGATCGAGACTACGCTGGGCCTGTGGCGACCCCGCTTTTTGACGCCCGCCAGTCGAGTCGTCGTGCTGCGCACCCTCGCGCTAAGCAAGGTGTTGTACATCGCCAAGCTGAGCACGCCACCGCCCGACATACTCAAGCAGCTCGACACGACGATCCGGGCTTCCATCTGGTCTGGCAAGACGCGAGGTGTCGTGAGATGCGCGCGTGCTGTGATACCAGGTCAAGGCACCCGACTTGAGACGCCACATCTGAGCAATCCAGCTAGACAACCTGCGCGGCCTGCTCGACGCCCACGACAGCAGCTGGAAGCGCTATAACCTCAACGGCTTTCGCCGTTCACCTGCCGCGACCAAGTGGCCGACGCGCGGCTGCCTGCGAGCTCGTACCCGTCGCCGATGTGACAAACCGTCGTGAACACTGCCTTCGACTGAGCTGCAGCCAGCGACACTTGACCAAGTGCACCAGCAGCATCTGTACTTCAACAAGAACAACCATGCCGACGGCGTAACCCTTGGCACCGCGCAACACGGCCGTCCGGCAAAGTGCGGCGTCGCTCGCGTGTCCAACATTTTCAACCACGACGGCACGCGAAGGAACACGCACCAGCTGCCAGCGCGACCGCGCTGCGACCTCTACTCCAGAGCGTTCGTGCGGCGATCCCGGCTGCATGGCTGGTGCCCGGCTGGTTCTACATGGACACCGAAGACGCTGCTCTCACGCAGCAGGGTCACGCCCCGACCGAGCTGCTGCGTGCCACGACAGTTCATTCCAATGTCGCCGTCGACGGGTGGACATCGCTGGACGCATCCACATCAACGTCCACACTGCGGTCATCACGCGGGCTCAGCGTACCTGTGGGAAGCGCACATCGTGTGGCCGAGCACGCGTGTCGGCATCATCGAGGGTGGCATGCTCGACATCGACTTCGTCCCAGCTGGCCTGCAGCTCGATCAAGGCTGAGCATGCACACCGCCGACGCCACTGCCCAACTGCACCGTGCGCGGGCTTTGCACCACTGCTCACATCTCGCATCGCACACAAGGACGCCGGCATGGACTACCGCTAGCGTACGGTGGTTGCGGCACCGATCGACAGGTCGCGCTATTGGTCAACAACCCGCTCATCCGCGCATTCAACTGGCACCTCGCGCATCAAGCTCTAACGCACCTCGGCCACGACGTGTGCGCCGGTACATGCCTCCGCGCCCGGCTGCAACGCGACTGAGACATACCAGCAGCTCTTCGCCGCCTGTCCAACATGGATTACGGCGACCTGGACACGCTTGTTCGCCACGCGCGCGACAGATAGCCTCGGCGGCATCTTCATCACGCCGCGATGCACCTCGCGCGCACACAATATCATCCCAGGAACCGTCGTCGGCGAGGCGATCTAGACGCTCTGGACGCTGCGGCGCTGTCGTGATCGTCTCAACGACACTCCCGCGGCGCTGAGCGCGGCCGCTGTCACCGCACTGGCCCGCCGCATTCGCCACGCGAACGGAGCCCACACCCCTTCATGTTTCTCGGCCTACACTGGGCCGCCGGGCACTTTTCCCTTCTTCGGTCGTACACGACACCGTCGTGCAGGCACAGCTTAGAAAAAAGTGTCGCTGACGCCCTTCGCGGCCGCGGCGAGGCCCGTACTGGCCACCGCCGCAAACGTGCCGGCAAACTGTCCCGACGCCTCGAAGCCGAGGAGGGTGACCTTGTTGATCTTGTTGTCAGCGTCGATTACGTCGACAGCCTGCACGCGTCGTCAGCAACTTGAATGCACCAGCGCAGCACACCGTCGACAGGATGTTGGCCGCGTGCAGAAGCTCCTCGCGCTCGTCCGGCGAGAGCGTCGAGTTCTTGTCGGCGAGGGTCTGAAGCATGTCAAACTGCGCAGCAGACGTCGCTGAGTATCGCCTGGGTCACAGCACAGCACGTGCCGCACCTGCTTGTTGGCGCAGTGCCAGGCGTGGCTGCGCAGGAAGTAGTTGGTAGAGCTGCCCGCAAGCAGGATGAGCAGGACGAGCACGAGGAAGAGCAGCACGTCGAAGCTATGAGGTGGCGCGCGCGCGGTCAGGTACATGCGCGTCGACCGCACTGCGGCGCGAGATGGCACACATGACGTAGACTACGAGGATGCCGTCTGCGCGCGGCACACCAGTCAGCGGTCGCGCCTCGCCGACAGTCGCGTGCGAGCGCGCACCGACGGGGATAAAGTCGCTGGCCAGCAGCGCAACGATCATGAGAACGACCAGACCGAGCACGTAGATGGCAAAGACGGCCGCGTACGCGTTTATGCGGCGGTAGAAGGCGAGCCCGACGTCCTGCGTGCGAACGAGCGATCAACGAGCGCGCACCGCCGTCGAGCGCGCGCACCCGCAGGACTTGGCGCACGCTGTACCAGCCGAGGACGTTCTTGGGCACGGACAGGTCGATGTGCAGGGTCGACGTCACAAGGCAGTCGTCCTCGTCCTCGTCCATCGCCTGTGAGCGTGCGTGCGGTCAGTTTGGCCCAAATCTGCCGATGCAGCGGCCCGCACCATCTGGCGCGACTTGCGCAGCGCCGGCGCACTTCTCACGTAGCTGTGGCTGATGACCTGATTGAGCTTCTTCGCCATGTACACGCGACGCTGGAAGTCCTCGAGCCCGACCTGCGGCAGCAGCAGCGCATCAGCGATGGGTCTCGCGGGCGCGCGCTCGTGCATACGCACAATCGTGAACGCGCTGTTGGAGTAGACGAGGAAGAACTGGCAGAAGCCCGAGGTGGCGAAGAACACGTACGGCGCCCACTCGGTGTAGCTGCTGCCGCCAAACACGGGCTCTGTGTGGGGACGTGCGTGAGGTGCTGCTGGACGCCCGGGGCGCGGACGCACGGCGCAGGATCGCGCGAACGATGACGGGGATGAAGGTGTGCACTAAGCCTGCAGCGAGGCTGTGCGGCGCGGCGTGCGTGAGACGACGACTCGGGCCAGCCAGCCAGCCGCGGGTGCACCAGAAGAGGAAGACGGGGAGCTGCTGCGAGTTGCGCACGGCGTCGATGAGGATCTGCAGCGCGACCTTGAACGCCGAGTGGCGGAGCCGGTCGCGCTGCTCGGCAGCCGGCGGCGTCCGTGTTGGCACGAGCCGTTGCAAACAGAGCGCGCGCGCACCGTCAGTGAGCCGACGTGCGCGTCCTCGCTGCGGACCTCGAACACGTAGCGGTGCAGCTCGAGCTTCTGCCGGATGCACGCCAGCTCGAGCTGCCTCTCGAGCTGCGCGCAGGAGGCACGGGGGGTCAGCGCCGATATGTGCAACATGTGCATAACGATCCGCTGCGGCACCGTCTGGCGCGTCGGCCGGGCCCAGCCGGCGATGATCTGCTTGTCGGTGAGTTCCTGCGGTGCGCAGCGAGCGCGAGTGAGCGGCCGCAGCGGCGAGGACCTGTGCGCGGGTGAGCGCGGGTGCGCGCGTGCCTTCATCGGCACCCTTGTCCCGATCAGGTCGTCGATCTCGCGCGGCGACATGTAAGCCCACTTGATGGCGACGACGGCGTTGCGGATCAGCCTGCAGTGCAGGCCCGTCAGCGGTGGAAGCGGCACGCGGGCACGACACAGCTCGCACACCAGGCCGCGTTGAGCAGGACTATCTCGTACACGCTCACGTTGAGCGGCCGCTCGATGGCCCAGACGACGTGCGCGACAATGTAGCACACGAGCAGCACGAGCTGCAGCAGCGCGGCGGGGCCGCCGACAAACTGCGTGTTGACGCGCGTTGGACGCGCGCGTTCGCCGTGAGGGTGCCGCCGCGCCGCACCTGCCGGTTCCAGAGCTGGTTGTAGCCGCCGATGAGGTACAGCAGCGGCACGGAGACGAACTGAAATGTGTGCACAACCAGCTCGCGCACAAAGATCCTGCGGGGCGCGTGAGGCGCCGCGGCGGCAGGCAGCCAGGGCCGGGCGGGCCGCACCACGGCGTGAAGACGACGACGGCCTCGCGCTCGCGCTGCATCTCGACGGGGCCCATGCCCATCGCGCGCTGGAGCATCGCGTGCACGTCCTCTTCGCGCGCGGCGGCCAGGGCGGCGGCCATATCGCGCTCCTCGCGCGCGCGCGCCGCCTGCGCCGCGGTCTGCTGCTGCTGCTCGGCCGCGGCCTCGTCGTCGTCGTCCTCCAGCATCGGGTTGTCGGGCAGGTACGAGCCCACGCCGCTCCCGCTCAGCACCGACCGCGCACCGTCCTGCGTCCACCGCCGCGCGCCGAGCCCCACGCCGAGCCGCGCCGCCGCCGCCGCCGCCGCGCCGCCGTCGCCGGCCACCAGTGACGTCATGTCACGATTCGTAAGCCCGTCCATGATGGCGCGTGCCTGACTGCCGGCCCACGACGGGTGTGGCAGCCGGTGCATTCCATCACAGAATCACCATTTATGGCCTGACTCAGGCACCGGACCAGTGGCACGGAATCACGGTCAGCATGAACACTTCTGTGCACACGCTGGGCCCGCTCAGCAACTGAGCCGGCGTCGCCGTCGCGTACGTGGACGGGGCTGCGACTAGTCCTCGCCCACACAGCAGGCCTAGCTGCCGATGTTCTGCATTTCTGCGGCGCAGACACGCACGCCGGTCTCACGCGACACGACACAAGACACAGACCGTCACAGAGCGGGTGCCTCACGAGCGGCTGCCCAGGATCTCCTGCGCGCGCAGGACCATCGGGCGGATCGTTTCTAGCTCGCCCACCTTGACAAACTGCAAGCGCGTTAGCGCGAACACACGACGAGGATGCGCGCACCTCGCCGTTGGCACTGATCAGCAGGTTCTCGTTCTGCGCGCCTGCTTCGGGCGCCACTTCGGCCAGCATTGCCAGCGCGCGCTCGGCCGGCTCAAACTCGAGGCGCCGGAACTTGCCCGGTGCGTGCGCGGCCTGCGGCACAACGGAGGTGTCGGCATCGCTGCGAGCGCCGCTCGCGGTTAGCGCCCAGCGCACACGCAGTAGGCCCTCGAAAGGCACGCACGACGAGGCCGCGGCATGCCGCGACATGAGGATGGACGGCACCCGCGGCGTCACGTTGAGCGCGAGCGGGCTCGACGACATGGGCAGGCTGAACGGCGAGAAGGCGTGGTGTAGCGGGTGCTGGTGCAGCGACGAGCCCGACGGCGGCGTGAGCGTCGGCATCGACAGCGGCCGCAGCGGCGAGTTCATGACGGCCGCGGCCTGGGCGGCACGTGTGGCTGTGGTCTGCGAGGAGCACCGTGAGCGTCCGGGCGCGCAAGGCGGGCGTGCGGTACCTTGTTGGTGGCGGGTGGCGTGGGCATCACCTTGTTGGCCGTCGTGTCGGCGGCGGCGTGCGTGCCCTTGTCTGGCGACGTCGCAAACGTCTTGGCGGCCTGCAGCAGACCTACGCGCGTTGTCAATGTGAGCACGCTCCCGCGCAGAAACAGGAGGCGCACCCTCCGGGCCAGCCGCGTCGCCCGCGGGAGCGGCGATGTCGTCCGTATCGGACGGGACCGGGTCTTTCTTGTCGTCTGAGCACGGTGCGCGGGCACGCGAGCGCGTGAGTCAGCACAGCCAAGGCAGAAAGGCGGACACGCACCGGGGCCAAAGAGCGACTGGCGCACGCGGTTGTTGGGGCGCAGGATCGGGGGTGACGGCGCAAAGCTCTGCGGCATGGGGCGTGAGCGCGCACGTGAACCAACAAACAAGCCCTTGAGCGACAGACGCACGCGGCGCGGCGAGCCGGGAAAGGGCGACATGGTCGCGAGCATGCCAAAGGGCGACGAGTCGATGCGGGCCATGCGTGAGGGCGGCGAGTTGTCGGCCGCGGGCGGGAAGAGGGTCACAGTCATGGTGGGCGAAAACGGCGTGCCGGTGTGCGGGCGGTCGAGGGCCATCGTGAGTTCGGTCGCGACGGCGAGCGCGTAGCCGTTCATGTCCGAGTTCCACACGAAACCGTCGGTGGCGTTAGCCTGGAAGACGCCGAGACGGTGGTCGATCTGCGCGTGCGCCAGGGCGTGTGCGCGGCAGTGAGCGGTACGTGGTGGCTGGTTGGCGCGGCCGCACCTCGTCGGGCAGCGCATGCTCCGTAGGCGCGTTGGCGCTGCTGCGGCGCCGCTTGGGCGGGGCCTGGGCGTGGTCGGGCGAGTGCGCGCGCGGCGGCGTCTTTGGCTGGACGGCTGCGACCTCGGAGAGCGCATGCAGGCCGACCGGGCTGCACGTGAGCGCGTGAGCAGCAGGGTCAGCACAACGACGACGACGCACCCGAGCGCCCCGGGCGACAGTAGCGCGGCTGCGGCGTGGCGCGAGCTCATGTTGCGCAGCGATGCGCGGTGCGCCGGCGAGAGGGCCGCGGCGAGCGGATGGTGCTGCCGGGCGCGCTGGCTGGCAATTCTTCCGGTGCTCGCGGCTGCGGCGGTCGCTGCGGCCGCATCGGCGTCGAGCTGCGTTGACTTCCACGGCGACGCGAGCACATCCGACACGTTGGCGCTGGCCGCTGCTGCCGCCGCCGCTGCTGCCGCGGGCGTGTCGTCGTCGTCCTCGTCGCCCTCGTCGTCGCCCTCGTCGTCGTCGTCGCTGTCGTAGTCCTCGTCAAACTTGCGCTTGGCGGGCGACTGCGGCGCGCCGATGGTCGTGGTCGTCGCCGTGAGGGCCGCGGCCGTGAGCATCGTCGGTGGCATCGCGCCGGCCGCGTGCGCTGTGAGCGCGGCACGGCGCGCCTTGGCGGCGGCGGCCTCTGCGCGTGCCTGGCGCGTGGACGGCGACTGCGGGCGGTTGACGCGGTTGGTCTTCTTGCGCGCGGTCGAGTTCCAGTGGTTCTTGATCGCGTTGTCGGTGCTGCGCACGCACGACTGCTGTGAGCAGGGCGAGGGAAGGGCGACGAGAGGACGAAGGACAAAAGCGCGCACCGGCCCGGCATGTGCTTGGCGATCTCGGCCCAGCGGTTGCCGAAGCGCTCGTGCAGCTCGCGTATCTTGGCCTCCTCCTCGGCCGTCCACGGGTCCTTGTTGACGTGCGGGCTGTGTGCGCGGGCGACGATGTTAGTCTGTTGACAGGTTGGCGTGGTTGATCGAGTGCGGATAGGCTGAACCGGCAGGGGGGCGGTGCTTAACCGGCAAGGAACAGTGCTTAACCGGCAAGGGGCAGTGCTTAACCGGCAAGGGGGCAGTGCTTAACCGGCAAGGGGCAGTGCCGGCCCAAGCAGCGCTCAACCCGCCATGCACCCCCCAGACCAGCCGGCCCCACCCCCTCACCCCCAACGCACTTGAGATGGTTGTGCCAGCGCTCACGGCACTGCTTGGCCACGCGGCCGCCCAGCCGCGTCGCGATCTCGCTCCAGTGGCGCGCGCCCAGCTCGGCCACCAGCGCGCGCAGCTGCTCCGCCTCTTCCCCGTTAGCGCCCTCACGACCAAATGGACCCGCGCCGCACCTGCGCGTCCTCGGCCGCCGACCACGGGCCCTTGATTTGCTGCTCCACGCCGCCGCCGCCGCCGCCGCCGTCGGGCGCCGCCGCGCCGCGTCCGGGCTGTTGGCGCCGTCAGCACCCGTTGAGCATGACGCGCGCGCCCGTCACGCACCGACGCCGACGCCATTCCGCCTGCTTTGCTGCTTTGCTGCCGTGCCGCGCCCGCGCCCGCGTCAGCGACCGCTGCTTTGCACGCGCGCGACGACGACGAGGGAGAGGCAGAGGGACAGGGAGAAGAGGCGCGCGCGCCCCGAACCGGACAGCGGCGAACGAGAGCGACGCAGTACGCTTCCGGACGCTTCTCGCACCTTCGACCGTTGCTGAAGAAGCCTGACGCGGTGCGCGCTGCTTGCTTGCTGCTTGCTTGCTGCTTGCTGCTTGCGGGCTGCTTGCTGCTTGCGGGCTGCGCGCTGCCTGCCTCCTTGTCTGTACGCCCGGATGGTGCCGGTGCTGGTGGTCGTGGTGGTCCCCACCGGACGGTGGGGCGTCTGACCCCCCCGCGACACCGACAGCCGCACCTCACCCGATGCACGACGCACCGGCAACGACCGCGACCGCCCCGGCCAAGGTGCGCCACGTGCACGACGGGAACGGGGACGGGGACGGGGACGGGGACGGGGACGGGTGAACGGCCCCGCTCGGCCCCGCTCGGCCCCGCTCGGCTCCGCTCGGGTTCGGCGACGTCGGCGACTTGTTCGGCGACTTGTTCGGCGAGTTTTCCTGGCGCTCCGACTGACGGCGGACGGCGCGGACGGGCAGCGCAAGGCCGTGACCTTCGCCGTGTCGCCGCCCAAGCCGCGCCCGCCGCTCGCCGCCGCCCTCGCCGCCCTCAACGGCCACGCCGCTGCCGACAACGACGACGACAACGCCGCGCCGATGCACCGCCGCGCCTCGACGACCGCGCGGGTCGCGGCGATGCGCGACGTCCTCGGCCGCCACCGGACCATCGCGGGCCGCGTCGCCGGCAAGGTGCGGCACCCCCCTGTCCGGGCCACTCAATCGGCCCCGCTGATCCACGTCACCCAGCGCCGCGTCGTCAGCGCCGAGCCGCGCCCCGTCCACCCGGCCGCCGTCACGGCCGTCGGCGCCGCGCGTAGCATCAGCCTCCTTGGCACCGAGGAGCTGCACGGGCTGACGGCACTGGCCGTGCTCACCGCCCACGGCGTCGACAGCGGCGAGAACGCACCCGCCGACGACGCCGTCTTTGACGCGCCCGATACCGACGCCGACGTCCGCCGTGACCCGGCCACTGGCGACCTCGTCGGCGCCTCGGCCGTCAAGCTCGTTGCGTGCCTCACGCAGCCATCCGGTGCTGACGCCGCGCTGCTCGACGACGTGCTGCTCAATCTGCCGGCCGTCGTCCCGCCCGGCCGCTTCGCCGCGCTGCTGCTGCTGCGCGCCTACTGGTGTCTCCGCCCCAACGACCGCCTCGACGTCGCCAAGGTGCTGCGTGCGACGCTGTACCGGTGCGCCCGCATGTCGCACCCGCTCGCCGCTCACGACGGGTTGCAGCACCCTCGCCGTGCTCGCCGCCTGGATCGAGGCCCACGCCGACCGAGACGCGCCGCCGCAGTCGCCCCTGCGCATGCAGCTCCAGGTCAACCTGCAGATGTTGCTTGCCGCACGCCTGCACCCCGAGGCCAAGGTGCGGCTGCGCTCGCCGTACCTCTCCCACACTGACTGCCGTGCGTGCGCACACAGGCCGTCGTCCTCGCCGTGCTCGAGACGCTCAACAAGACCGACAGCAGCAGCAGCAGCAGCAGCAGCAGCAGCAACGCCATCGCCATCGCCCCCGCGCCCGCGCCCACCACGCCCAACAAGCGCCGCCCGCGCAGCTCGTCGACGCTCGGCCAGCGCCTTTCGCGCTCGATCTCGCAGACGCGCCGGCGCTCGGTGTCGATCTCGCAGGGCATGATGATGCCGCCGGTGCTCGAGGCCGACGACGACGCCATGCACGGCCAGGGCACGGCCGCCTCGCCCGCCGCGACCGCCGTGCTGCTCGGGACGTCGTCGCGGCTGCTGTGCGACCAGCTGTGCGCGCTCGAGCAGCGGCTATTCCTGCGCGTGCGACTCAGCGAGCTCGACGGGCTCGTTTGGACCAAGGACGACCGCCGCCGCACCGAAGCGCCGCACGTCGTCGCCGTGATCGACCGCTTCAACGACGTGCGCCTCTCGCGCGCCTCATCGACACCGGTGACGCCTCCCGTGCGCACGCAGACAAGCCAGTGGGTCGCGTCCGAGATCCTCAACGAGCCGGGCCTCGAGGCGCGCACACAGCTGCTCGAGAAGTTTATTCGCGTCGCTGACGTGCGCGGGCTGCCGCTCCACCATGCACCGCGTGTGCTGACGCGGGCGGGCAGAAATGCCGCGAGGCGCACAACTACGCCAGCTGCATGCAGATCGCCCTCGCGCTGCAGAAGCAGGAGGTCTACCGGCTGCAGCGGGTGCGCCGCTCGCGCACTGTGCTGCTGCTGCGCTGACCGCACGGCTGGCAGACGTGGAAGAAGATCGGCACGTATGAGCGCGGCCTGTGGAAGTCGCTGCAGGAGCTGACGTCGTGCGTTGCCCACTGCGCTCGCGACTGAGGGCTGCACTCACGCCGCCCGCGCAGCCCGACCAAGAACTGGGCGCAGCTGCGGCAGGCGCAGGCCGCGAGCGTTGCGTCGGGTGCGCCGGTCGTGCCGTTCACGGGACTGTTCCTTTCGGACCTGATCTTCAACGCGGAGCTGCCGTCGACGATTGCGCCGCACAACGGCCTCATCAACGTGCGCAAGCACCGCCTGCGGGCCAGGGTGCTGCGCGAGCTGCTCGCCTTCCAGCGTGCCCCGCCGTATGCGCCCGAGCCAGTCGGTGCCGGCGGCGAGCTCGCGGCCCTGCGCCTGCAGATCGTGCCGGGCCTGCCGGACGAGCAGCTGATGGAGCTGTCGCGCCGCCGCGAGCCGTGAGCCGATCTGCATTGTACTGCGAAAGAACACGCCAACGTCTACGACCAGAACACGTCCGGCGTCAGGTGCCGCACGGCGCGCGCTGTGTCGACCGCCGCCAGCGCCACAAAGCCCGACGACAGGCCTGCGACCGCGTACACGCCCTGGTCCGTCTCGCACCAGGCGACCTGCGCCGCGCGTCAGCAACCAACCGCCCGCTCTCCGGGCCGCGCACCGTCCGCACAGCCGCGTCCAGCGCGCTGGTCGTCTGCAGCGGATGCAGCGCCTTGTGCGTGACCGCGTGCACCCTGAGCGTCTGCCCGAGCCCGCCCGTCAGCAGCAGCCGCCCGTCCGCGCTCAGGGCCATGGCCAGCAGCGTGTCCTCGGCGGCGTGCGACCACAGCAGCTTGCCGTTGAGCCCAAAGCAGCCTGCGCGAGCGCATCGTCAGCCCTGCTTCACAAGGCAGCGGCGCGCACAGATCTGCCGCTTGTTGCCGCCGTAGTACACCAAGACGTGACCCTTGGGCGCGATCTGCACCAACTGCGGCTGGCGGTTCCTGCGCGCTGCCTGCGTGAGCGAACCCGTGCAGAAGGCGACGTCCGCCTCGCACGCACGCGGGGTGCTGCACGACACGCACAAACTCGCCGCTCACGAGCGAGTGGAAGAACACGCCCGAGACCGATGCCGAGACAATCTGCGCCCGCACGTCAGCGACGGCAGCGGCCACGGCGGACCGCGCGCACCAGGTCGAGGTCGCTCAGCGCCTTGATGTCGACCACGGGGAAGTCGTGCCCGATCAGCACGTGCCGAGGCGTCTCGGCGATCGGCCGCGACGACGACTTGGCGTTGACGTCGTACACGACGATCGCTGTCGCGAGTGCACCTGCGTGAGCTCGCGCCAGCGAGCAGGGACGCACGCACCGCCCGAGCGCTGCCCAACGACGAGCGCCGTGCCGTCGACGACGGCCAGTGCCGTCGCGACGTCGTCCAGGTGCCGCGCAAGCACGACGCGGCCCGTCTCGACCGAGATCACCTTGACCGTCGCGTCCCAGTGGCCGGCCGAGAGCAGAAGGCGCGCGTCCGGCAGCCACGCATACAGAACCTTGGTCGGCACAACGCCGTCGGCCAGCGGCAGCGGCAGGTGGCGACGCTGCGACGCGTCGCCGATCGCACCCGCGTCGACGTCGAGTGACAGCGGCGGCGCGAGGCCCTTGACGAGCGGGGCGCGCGGGTCCGCCCGGCGCACGGCGACGCGGTGCACGGCGTACGAGCCGTCACACGCCACACACAGCAGCCGTTGCGGCGGGACGCCCCACGACGCCGTCCAGGTCGCGCTCGGCGCGGGCGTGAACGAGCCGGCCGCCGCTGCCGACAGCGAGAACGGCGAGTCGATCTCGACCAGGGCGAGCGGCGCGGGCGTGAGCAGCGGGTACGTCGCGAGCGGCCCGCGCAGCAGGTCTCGGCACACGCAGCGTCAGCGGATCAGCACGCAGCGCGGCAAGTGCGCACCTTCGGTCCAGTGCAGCCGCCCGAGCAGCGGCCACGGCGGCCAGGCCGGCGCGGGGTCGCGCTTCGGGTGCGGCGACGTGAACAGCTGCGTCGGCGTCTGGCCGTAGTTGGCGACCTGGTCCTGCAGCGCCTTGCGCATGACCGGGTCCTCAATCGCCTCGATGTCGAGCGCGCCCTCGTACGTGAGGTAGTAGAACACTGCCGCGCGCCGTGAGCCCATGCGCACAGCGCCGAGCACACGAGCCGCGCACCGTTGTCGGCCAGCTCGGCCTCCTTGCCGCGCTGCTTGTAGCCGAAGATCAGGTCGATCCATTGGTGCAGGTGCTCCGAGACGTAGTCCGACTGCACATGAGGAAATGAGCAGCTGCAGCAGCCGGCGCGGGTCGGCGCGCACCTCGAGCGCGGCGCGGTGCAGCGCGATAAACTCCTCGGGCGACGACGCCCACGCGGGCAGCACGACCTGCGTGCTCACGTCAGACCCAGAGGCGCGCGGCAACGGCGGCGGGCGGGCGTACGTCGCTGATCTTGACGTCGTCCAAGCGCCCAAAGTCGTACTCGTTCGCGTTGACGAGAAACTCGGGCATGTAGAAGAACTCAGGGATGAGCTCCTGCGCTGCGGCGTCGGCGTGCGCGCAGTCCGCAATGCAGAGAGGGGGACCGCACCTTCATGTCGGACGTCGACTGCAGCACGTTGCTCCACGCCTGCGGGATCGAGAAGAACGTGCGCCCAGGCTGGTCAAACTTGCCGCTCTGCAGCTTGAGCAGGTAGCGCGTGAACGGCTCCTGGGGTGCGTCGTCAGCGGCGCGTGGCATGTGGGGGGGCAGAGAGCGTCGCACCAGCCGCAC
This sequence comes from Parvularia atlantis, assembly GCA_943704415.1. NCBI lineage: Eukaryota > Rotosphaerida > Parvularia > Parvularia atlantis. Next base: position 5,781 of record CALSCO010001911.1, on the reverse strand, counting down.
GAGGAAGAACACAACCGCGCCCAGGTTGCTGTAGTGCGAGCCGTACAGGAAGCGCGGGATGTCCGGGTCGTCCCAGCTCTGGTAGCGCTCGCGGAAGAACTTGAGGCGGTCCGGGTTAAGCGCGCCGACGGGCTGCGGCGGGTGCGCGTTAGAGCAAGCGCTGTAGCGAGCACGGCACGGCACGCGCCTTGGACAGGTCGCGGAAGTTGGCTGGGTCGCTGAGATCGAGCGTGGGCGAGGTGTAGTTGCGCAGGATCCACGGGAAGACCGGCCACTGCGACAGGTCGTTGTACGAGCGGCCTGCACTCGGGTCAGACACGGGTGCTGCGCAGAAAAGAGCAACGCACCGGATAGCGTGTTGAGCTGCAGCAAGTACTCAAAGTTGCTCATCTGGTGGTGCTGCCAGCGCGCCGTGAGCTGCGACTTCTTGAAGAAGGCCTTGACCGACGCGCCGAGCTGCGAGCCGGCCAGCTGCGAGCTGAGGATCGTGATCGGGTTGATCGTGTTGTGCCGGTAGCTGATCGCCTTCATCACGCGGCTGCGCACTCGCTTGGCCGAGTGTGCGCCCTCGGCCACGGCAAAGTTGAACAGTACCGTCTCCTGCTCGCGCGCGATGTTGAGGACGGCAGCGTGTGGCAGACAACGCACCTTGCTCTTGAGGAACAGCTCCATCGCCGAGTCGGCGAGGACGTGTCGCCGCTCAAACACCGCTTTGGAGGTGAGTGTGAGTCCGCAAGAGAGCGAGCTTGGCGCGCACGCACCCTCAATGCCGTCGATCGGCCACGTCTTAAGCCGGTGCCTGCTCGAGATCTTGCGGCCGGGCTGGCGGGGAGCGGTCAGCGTGCTGCACACGCTCAACGCCGGAAGCGCGCACCTCGTCCTTGTAGCTGTCGCCGGTGAAGCGTAGGCGTGGCGGGTTGGCCGTGACCGAGAGCTCGCCGATGACGATCTGGCTCGCGCTGACAAGCTCGGCCGGGACGGTCAGAACGGTCTGCAGCTCCTCGGCCATCACGCCCGCGTCGCCCCCGGTGCCGACGTTGACAAAGTCGCCGCCGATGCCGTCGTCGGCCGCGGCACTGCCACAGCGCAGCGAGTCACGCGCCGAGTAGGCGCGTGCGGCACCGTGCGCACCGGTCTTCCTTGCTCGTGTCGGGCGTGCGCGGCGGCTCGATCGCGTAGGTGTGGCGCACGCCGTGGGCGAGCGCGAGGTCGACGTGTGAGTCCTGCGCGGACGCAATCAGCCACGGACGCACGCACACGAGCGTGGCCGCACCGAGTCGGTCGGCGGCTGGTGGTCGTCCTCGACGTGGATAACGGCCTCCGGGTGCGTCGTGCCCTTGTGGTTGCGCTTGAGCCGCCGGCGCCGGCGCAGGCTGTCCTCGATCTTGTCCAGCTTCCAGAACACGCGCTCGGCGGCCGACAGCTCCTCGCCGTCGTGGATGCCGTACGAGCCCGTCCATGCGCCCTCGCTGCATGCATGCGGTCAGTCGACGCGGGTGCGGGCACGAAACGGGGCACGCACGGGTCCTCCTGCTGGCGGCGCACGGTGCGCATCTGCTGCAGCACAAGCGCGCGGTCCTGCGCGTCGGCGTCGCCCTGGTGCGCGGCAACATTGAGCCGCACACGCTGCTGCACGCCGGATGCGCGCAGACCTTTTGCTGCCGGCGGCCTGTCTCCATGTCGCCGTAGTAGAACGTCGCGGCCTTGACCGTGCGCCAGGTCGCGTCGACGAGCTCGGCCTTGACGCGCTTGCGCTCAGGCATCTCGTTGAGCACCTTGGCGGCCGACGGGAAGCACCCGAGCTGCGCCAGCCGGCGCTGCCCGGTCTGGTACGCGGGCTCGCACTGCGTCAGGATGAACGTCTCCCAGTCGGGCGCGAGCAAGAACTCGGTGAAGGTCTCGGGCGGGCGCTGCAGCGCGTCGCTCACGGCCGCCGTCGGCAGCTGCGCCAGCACGCCCCAGCGCTCCTGCAGGAACTGGCGCAGGTACGTTGCGATCGGCACGGCGAGCGTGCTCAGCGCGGCCACACCCACGTCGGTCGTCAGCGGCGCGGCGAGCGACGGTAGCGCCGGCTCGACTTTGCTCGCCTGCCCGTCGATCTCAGCCTGGTGCAGGAAGAAGAGCAGGTGTGTCATGAAGTAGAGCACGGCGAGCGTGCGCCGCGTCTGGTTCTCGTCCGGCGGCGGCGCGGCCGGGGCGCCCGTCGACGCGGTAGGCGGCGAGGGCATCGTGCGCCGCAGCACGACGCGCAGACGGTCCACGTCGCGGCTGTCGACGGTCTGCGCGTGCTCGATCGACGCCTTGCACTCGAGCAGCACAAAGATCTACAACGTCCTGTCAGCCAGCAGCGCACGACACACGGCCCACACGCGCACCAGCTGCAGCTGCACGTCAAACACGACCTCGTCGGCCGGCAGGGTCGTGACCGGCAGCGCGCCGGCTGCGCCTGCGGGGGCCGCCACGTCGTGCACGGGCCACAGCGCCACAAGAAAGTCGCCGACCTCGAGCAGCTGGCGCAGCAGCGGCATGTCCTCGGCCGTGAGCTGGTTGCGCGTGATCACGTCGTTGTGCGCGTCTGCGTCGCGGGTCAGCTGAAAGAGGGGGGAAAGAGCGCGACGCACCGGCTGCGGTCTGGTCCGCCATGCCCAGCAGGTCCACAGCGGCGCAGAGCAGCACGCGCATCACGTTGTCGTTGAGCAGCACGACCTCGCGCGTGCGCACGAGCGCCTCGCGCGTCCTGCGAGCCGCGCGTCAGCAAAAGGCGACGCCAGCCTCACGCCCACTGGCGCACTTGTAGCTAAAGTGCAGGTCGCGCATGTGCGCTTGGACCGCCTGTTGCACGGCCGCCGAGAGCAGCAGCCCGTACAGCCGCTTGCGGATGGCCAGCGGCGAGGTGAAGAACACCTTGGAGGCCGGGCCGAGCGCCGCGAGCAGCGCGATCGAGCGCTCCCAGTGCACGGCTGCGTCCTTGCGCGTGCGCACAAGCTCGTCAAACACCAGCGCAAAGATGCCAAACACGGCCGCGACGAGAGGGCCTTCGTTGACTGCGCACGTATGAGCACGCGGGCGAGAGCGGTGCGCACTCACACGCACCGTCTGTCGGCAGCACCGACTTGTGCACGCGCGGGTCCGAGAACGTCGCGAGGCGCCTGATTGAGTTGACAAACACGCGCTGGCCCGTCTCCTGCGGCGCGTGCGTTGTCAGCCTTCGCACATGGCTGAACAAGCACAGCCACACCGGGTCGAACTTGGCCTGCCAACCGCGCGGGAGCGTCTTGCGGTGCTGGCGCGGGCTGCGAGCGGGCGTGGCTCAGCGAACGGTTGCGAATGCGGGTGACAACGTGCTTCTGCTCGGTGCTGACGTCGCCTGTGGGCGACTCGAGTGCCGCCTCAGGCAGCTCGACTGCGCGCGCAAACGGCGGTGGCGGGCTGGCGGGCGTCAGCGGCGGCGATGCATTTGTGCTGCTGGCGATGGCCATGAGCATCGTCTCGTTGGTCGTCGCCTCGGCATCGCTCTGCTTGGGCACCTGCAGAAACGCGAGCAGCAGCTCCTGCCAGTGCTGGGCGCGAGCGGCGTGGTGAGCCAACGCAGCTGCCGCTGGTCGCCGCGCACCTCGTTGGCCAAGAGCATCTCGCGGTTCTCGGGCGCGAGGGCGACGAGCGCGCGCAGGTCGTTGAGGAAGAGCATCGCAATGCGATTGCCGCTCTCGTCGCGCAGCGTCGGGAATGCCGCAAGCACCTCGAGCACAAACTCGATCACCTGCGGGCAGTGCAGGCGCTCGGCCCCGTCCAGCAGCAGCGCCGTCTGGTCGCCGTTGCTCTCCTTGCGCACAGTCCCCGTCATCACCTGGGAGCGGGCGTTGTGGGGCGTGGGTAGGCGCGGATGGGGGGCGGGCGATGTCGGGTGAGTGACATGGGTGCGGGCAAGTGCGGGTGGCTAGCGGGGTGGTACGCGATGCCAGCGGCGCACACGGTGATGCACGCAGTGCGACCAACGCAGCCAGCAGCCCACATGGCCAGCAGGGCGCACACCTCGAAGAGGGCGTTGTAGGCGACCTTGCTAACGGGGAACTTGCGGAGCATGTGCGACATGACGTCGTAGCCGCCTGCACGACAAAGGTCAGAGCCGCACGGTCGAGCAGACAGACGCACGGACGCGCACCGGCTTTAAGCTCGTCCATGAGCCTGCGCCGGGCCGCGCCGAGCCGGCGGTGTATTGTCACCAGCTGCACGCTCGCGGTGGGTGAGCGGAAGCGGACAAGGAGCGGTTGCGCGCGCACGAGTTTAAGGTAGTAGATGCGCACAAGCTCGTTGCGGCTGCTGAGCATCGACATGATCACCTTGAGGCCGTCTGTGCGCGCTTGGCGTCGTGAGCAAGGGGGACGTGACCTGCGCGTGCGCACCGAGCGCGAGAAAGTGCTCGGTCACGGCGGCCGGCTGGTCCGTCAGCAGCGTGACCACAAGCGGCACAAAGTCAACCTTGGCGCGAGCAAGTGAGCACGCTCAAACGCGAGCACGACGGCCACGCACCAGCTGCTCGTCGTCGCTCGTGATCGAGTTGAGGTACAGCACAACGCGGCGCAGCTCGTCCTCGTCCATTGCCACCTCCTTGTGGCTCGCGACAATCTGCTTGAACAGGAAGAGAACGTACGCGCGCAGTTCGCGGATGTCCTCGCGGTCGAGCGTGCGCGTGACGACGATGCCTGCCGAGTCGGTGCCGTCGCGCCGATCCGGCAAGCCCGTGGCAGTCGCGGTGCTCACCAGGAAACAGAAGTGCTCACCGAGGATGTCGAGCAGCGGCTGCACACCGACAACGCTGCGATGCGCGGTTCAATCAGACAGCAGCAACACCTGTGCGCGCCGCACCGCCGAAAGTCGACCACGGGCTTCTCGGCTGACTGCATCGTCAGGTCCGAGAGCAGCTCGCGCTGCACCGCCGCGTCGGCGTTGACCCAGATGCGCCAGTTGAAGAAGATGAGCGTGTACAGCTCGCTCAGCAGCTTCTGCCGCTCGGCCTTGCCGGTATCCGTGGGCCCTGTCGGCAAGTGAGGCGGCGTGTGGCAGCGTGAGGCGTGCGCACCCGTCAGGAAGAGCGTCTGGGCCATGCGCTTGAAGGCGACGGCGACGTCCATCGTGATGCAGCGCGCCCACGCCTGCTCGACGATTGCCGCGACCATGAGCAGGCCCTGCGCGCACGCGTGAGCTGCACGGAGTGCGCGCGGGGGCGGCGCACGCGGTTGGCGAGCATGTCCTTCTGGTTCTCGCTTGAGTCGTTCAGCAGCGCCGTGAGGATCTCGAGCAGCGCGATGAGGATCTTGGAGTTGACCGACGCCGCGCGCATCTGGCCGAGCGGGCGCAGCGTGGGCTCGCCAGCCGGCTGCTGCTCGGGCGTCGTGCCGGCCGTGCTGATGTTGGGGTTGGACGTGCTGAACGAGCCGCGGCCGCGCATGCCCTGAAAGTCGCCCGGGCCGAGCTGTGTGCCGCGTATGAGGTTGCGCAAGGCGTGCAGCAGAAAGCGGCGCACGATGGCCATGAGCGGGAAGAGCGTGCGCACGCCGCCGACCGCGCGGAGAACGTCCTTGAGCGTCGTCGACTGCACCACGACCGTGCCCTGGCGGCCAGCCGTGAGCGTGCCGAAGACAAGCGAGCAAAGGTTGCGCACCGCGCGCAGCGTCGCGTTGCCAGACGGCCGCGCGCTCGGGTTGCCAGACGTGTTGGCAAAGACCTGCTGGTTGCCCGCGGGCGTGTGGTCCCAGCAGATCGGCGGCAGGCAAGCCTGGG
>CALSCO010001905.1:0-17616 GCA_943704415.1 Parvularia atlantis | reverse complement strand
CCCGTGCGTGACGCCGGCGCGCGTGCGCGTGCAGGAGCGATCGGCAAGAGCAGAGTTTGAGACGGACAAGTACGGCCTGCGCTGGGCCTTCGACAACGCGCTCGACCTCGTCTACGTCGTGCGCAGCCGCTCTTGCGCGCGCGTGTGCCCGGTGCACGGGCTGAGCGGCCGCGCAGGTCGTGTACAACAAGGGCATCGCGCCGCCGTACACCGGCGAGCTGCTCACGCAGTGCGCCGCGGCCTTCTCGAGCACGTTCGCAGGCACGGCGCGGGCGAACGCCCGGCCGCGGCCTGCAGCTGACCGTGGGCGTCGGTGGCGCGCAGCGAGCGTCAAGGACGCGCCCGAGCTGCGCCAGTTTGACTTTGACGCGGCGTTTGGCCGGCTCCTCGGCGAGCTGCAGCAGAAGGCGCGCGCGTGCCGGCGGCCGCTCCGATCGACACGCTGACGGGGCGCGCTCGCACAGGCGCAGCAGCCGGCCCGCCAGCGCACGTTCGAGGAGGTCAAACGCAGCAAGAGCGGCACCGATGCCGGTGCGGGCGCTGCGTGACGCTACTTGCGCCGTGCTGACGTGGCGAGCCCCGGCCTGACACGTCGACAGGCAAGGCGGCCGCGGCCGCGGCCGCGCCCGCGCCCACGTCGCCCAAGTTCGAGCCGACGTCGCCCAAGACCGATCCGCTGGCGGAGCCGACCAGCCCGCGCGGTGCGCTGCCGGCAGATGCCCTTGAGAGAGCTGACCCTCATGGCGAGCAGAGCTGACCAAGGAGGAGATCGAGCGCAGGCTCAAGGAGAAGGGGCGACTCGGCAGCGGTAAGGCGACCAAGGTGACCAAGGAGCCGGAGGCGCTTGAGCCGGTCGTGTGCGTGCTGGTCGCTTGTGCCCATTCGCTGCATGCCAATCACGCGTGCGCCCCCCTGCAGCAAGCAGCCCAAGAAAATGGCCGAGTCGAAGAAAGACGGCCCGCTGACGCGCAAGGCAATGAGCGCGCTCGACTTTAGCAACGCCGCCGGCGAGGGCGCGCCCGCGGGCACGGTCGCGGAGCAGTTTGTGCGTCGACGGTGGCATGCGAGGGCCGCGACTAACCTGCCGCGCGCAGATTGACCACGCTGCGCTGGCCAGCATCCGCGCGCGGGCGGGTGCCGGCGACGCGTACGACGTCGGCGACCTTGAGGCGACGGCCGAGGACGACGGCGACGACGATGCGCACCCGGCCAAGGACGCCGGGCCAGCAGGCCCGCCGGCCGCGAGCGCAAGCGCGAGCGCGAGTAGCAGCAACGCGAGCATCTTTGGCTTCTTTAAGGGCCTCGTGGGCCAGAAGGTCCTCGAGCGCGCCGACCTCGAGCCGGCGCTGACGGCGATGAAGGAGCACCTGATCAACAAGAACGTGGCCAAGGATATCTCCGACAGCCTGTGCGCGTCCGTACGCGAGAGCCTGATTGGGCAGAAGGTGTCGTCGTTCAAGGGTGCGGGCGTCACACGCACACGCATGCACGCACGCTCGTGCTCGCATGCTCAGCGCGCTCGACCGCGCAGGGCTCAACGCGCTGGTGAAGGAGAGCATGGAGCCGGCGCTGCAGCGCATCCTCACGCCCAAGAAGTCGACCGACCTGCTCCGCGACATCCTCGCGGCCAAGGCCGAGCGGCGGCCGTTCTCGGTGCGGAGCGCCCTTTCCACTTTCTCCGCGCCAAAGCCTCACGTGTCGCGCGCGCAGATCGTCTTTTGCGGCGTCAACGGCGTCGGCAAGTCGACCAACCTGGCCAAGATCTGCTTCTGGCTGCTGCAAAACAAGCTGCGGTGCGCGCACGCCGAGCTCGCGCACGCGTGCGCGCATGACTGAGGCACCGCGCGGCAGCGTGCTCATCGCGGCCTGCGACACGTTCCGCTCGGGTGCGGTCGAGCAGCTGCGCGTGCACGTGCGCAACCTCAAGTGTGCGTGCGACTGCGACAGCGCGGGCAGCCGCTCACGCGCGCGCTGGTCGCAGCGCTCGACCTGGACGGGCAGGGGTCCGCGTCGACAAACATCGAGCTGTACGAAAAGGGGTACGGCAAGGAGCCTGCGCTGATCGCGAGCGACGCGATCAGCTACGGTGCGCTCGTGTGCACGCTTGCTGATGCGGGTTGTGCTGCTCACGTGCGTGCGCGGCAGCCCGGTCGCAGAAGTTTGACGTGGTGCTCGTGGACACAGCCGGGCGGATGCAGGACAACGCGCCGCTGATGCAGGCCCTCGCGAGCGTGCGTGCGCGCAGCCTGCCGTCGCGCGCTCCCCTCACGCGACCGGCGGCGCGCAGCTCGTGCGCGTCAATAACCCGGACAAGGTCGTGTTTGTGGGCGAGGCGCTCGTGGGCAACGACGGCGTGGACCAGCTGGTGCGCCACGCGCGTGCGCCAAGATGTGCGCGTGACCGCGCGCGCCGTGCCCCACACGCGCAGGTCAAGTTCAACGCGGCACTGAAGGACTACTCAAACGTGGCCGAGCCGCGCCAGATCGACGGCATCGTCCTTACCAAGTTTGACACGATCGACGACAAGGTCGGGGCGGCGCTGTCGATGACGTACATCACCGGCCAGCCGATCCTGTTTGTGGGCACGGGCCAGACCTACACCGACCTCAAGAAGATGAACGTAAAGGCGGTTGTGCAGGCGCTGTTGCGGTGAGGGACTGTCGCTGTCTGTGCACCGTGCTGGTCTGCTACTTTTGCGTTCTGTCCAAACAAGCTAAAGCTAACACCCACCTCTCTCTTTCCCCCTCAAGACCGCCATGCCTCAAAACAGCCCGTTGATCAGCACGTTGTCGGCAAAGTCGTCGTCCGGTCCCGGCCACGCCGCCGCCGCGATCGACGCCCCCGGCGACAGCAGCTCCGAGTCGACCGCCGGCAAGACCGCGGCCACTTTGGCCGGCGCCGCCGTCGCAAGGCTCGCGTACTCGGCGGACGCGTCGTGGCCCGCGTCGCCGTTGACCAGGTCAAGCATCTCGTCCTCGTCGGGCTCGAGCTCGGTCAGCGTCGCCGTCGGCTCTGGCACCTCGGGCAGGTCTGCGGCTCGAGCAGTGAGACCGCGAGCGCGCGTTCAAGTGCGCCGCACGCACCGGCGTCCACGTTGTGGCCGAGCAGCGAGCGCAACGCCGCCGGGTCCGAGACGACCAGCTCGCTCTAAGTTTTGCGAATGAGCCCAAGAGTGGCAGCGCAAGCACCGCACAGGGACGCACGGGCACGCTCGCCGCAATGAGCCGCCGCTGCAATGAGTCGATGTGCTCTTGAAGCTATGCGAGCGGTGTCAGCCTGGCGAGAGCGAGCGCGATGCGCAGCCACGCACCACTTGCATGTCGTGGTTGAGCTTCTGCGCCGCGTCCACACCGGGCGGGATGTCCTGTGGCACGTACTGCTTCGAGCCGCCGGGCACGGAGCCGCGGATCAGCGGCCGCGAGCGTGCGCAGGCGTGCGCGCACGTTTGCGGGCTTGAGCAGCTCGCGGATGTGCCGCTGGATCTCGGCCGACTGCTGCGACTGCAGGCCCATGTGCGAGCGCGCGGGCGCGAGGCTGGCGCGACGTGGCCTCAGCTTGCGCAGCGCACGCACGATCGGCAGACGCCGCGTGCGCACCCAACGGCGTCGCTCGGCGTCGTCTCGCTCGACTCGGGCACCGGCACCGGCACGGGCATGGGCACGGGCGTGCGCAGCCGCACCGACGCGGGCGACGACGCGATACTAGTGATCACGGGTGATGTCGTCGGCGCTGTGGCGGCGCCTGCTGCGTCTCCCGCGGCCGTGGACGGCGACGTGCCCGGGGGCGAGTCGGACGGCCGGGCGTGGTCGGTCAGGAGGAGTCGCCCAGGCCCACGCACAACCGACATGGTCTTGTCGGGCATGTAGATGGACGCGAGGAACTGGAGGATGTTGTACGTGGTCTGCTGCTGCTTGAAGTGCCGCTCGCGCGCGGCCTGCATCTCGTTCCAGAGGGCCTGTTACACGCGCGCGAGCGGTGAGCGCGTCAACAGACAGAGCGCGCGTGCCCACCTGGCTGTCGCGCTGGATGTCCTTCATGTTGGACGAGATCATGACCTGGTGCGCGCGGATCATCTGCAACTCCTCCATCACGCGGCTGTGGTCGAGCGCGACCTGGCCCAGCTGCATCGGCGCCGTTCAGCACACGCGCGCACGTGCGGTTCGCGGGTGCCGCGCCTTGGTCTCGGTGGCCGACGAGCCCTTGCGCTTGACCTGCAGCAGCAGGTCGGGCCGGTTGCGCTTGAAGAACGGATTCGTGAACTCCCACACGGCCTCGTCGTCGTCGTCGGGCACGAGCCCGCCGTGGGAGGCATGCGGCACCTGCGCGCGCGCTCAGCCGATGCGCGCCGCCCGCCGCTAACGTGCGCGTGCCTTGTGGAAGCCGTACATGTTGAGCTGCCGCACAAAGCTCGAGAAGTTGTTGTGCTTGAAGTAGCGCGGCAGGACGGTCTTGGCGAACTCCTCGGGCTTGGTCACTGCGTGCGTGCGCGTACGTGCTTAACTGGATGCGCCCGCCACGTTCACAGCGCCACGCCGCACCCACGAAGCTGTCGTTGCGCTCGCCCCACCGCAGCAGGTGGCTGTAGTGGTTCTCGTGGGCCATCCTGCGCGGCAGCGTGTCACGTCATGCCAGTCTTTGCCCGTGTCGTGTTCCGCACCGGTACAGCTTGTTGAGGAACGCGGGGATGCGCGCGTCGCCGAGCACGGCCTGCGCCGCCGGCGAGAGCCCTGCAGACGCGGCGCGCGCGCGCGCGGGCCCGTGAGCGGGGAAGACGGCAGAGGCGCGCCTCTGTTGCTCATACCGTCGTCGTCGTCCTCAAGCGGCTCGAACTTGACCTACACACGCGGGCGCGCGCGGCACGTCAGCGGCAGTCCAATGAAGCGCGCAGAGAGCGCGCGCGGGAGAGCGGCGGCGGCGCGCCTTGCCGTCGTCGTCGACGCGGCGCCGCTTGGGCGCGGCCGCGAACGTGCCCGGGTCGCTCGCAACGGCGGCCATCGAGCCGCGCGCGGGCAACGGCAGCTCGGACGAGCTTCCTGTTCACGGTGGGGGGCGCGTGGGACGGGCGCGTGGGACGGCGGCGGGGACGCGCGGGCGGCGGGCGCGTGAGCGGCGGGAGCGGCGACAAGGGGAGGCGCAAGGCGGGTCGCGCACGTCGAGACATATCCGGATCGGCGCGCGCTGGTTGGGTCGCAAAGTGCAGCCAACGGGCGCGGGCTACGTCACACGGCGCCGTGATCGTCACCGATCGTCAAACATTAATGTGAGTGTAAGTATAGATGTGTGCGTCTCTTGGCCCGGGTCGCACGCGCTCACGGCGGCGGCGCGGGCGCGGGGAAGGACGTTGAAAACCACTCCCGCACGGTCGCGCTCATGCTCAGCTCGCGGTTTTTGGCGATGAACATGAGCAGCTCCTCCAGTCCCCGCCGGCGGCTCTCGACAAAGGCCGCCTTGAACTTGCCTGTCGTCGCACACGTCAGCACCCCCGCGCCCGCTCAGACGACCACGGCGCCGCACCGATGATCTTCTTCTCCGGCAGGCTCGGCATGCCCGTCACCTGCGAGTCGTCGCGTTTGCCGTGCAGCCGCACGAGGCAGTCGCGCAGCCGTTCAAAGTCCGAGAAGCGCTTGTGCACGACCATCTCGACGCGCTGCGGCCCGCGCCCGGTCGTCAGGCTCAGAGGCGTGTGTCGCACGTGCGCGCACACGCACGCACCCCGCGCTTGATCACGACGCAGGTGTAGAGCGTGAACGAGCTCATGCCGTGAGTCACCTTGACCGGGTCGCTCACCGTCACGCCGTCGGCAAAGTAGTCCTCGAGCAGGTCGCGCGCCAGCGGCGCCCGCGCGCGCTGTCGGTCTTCACCCGGCTGCTGCTGCTGCGCCGCCCGCACTACGCGCGGCGTCACGGTCATCGGCTGCTGATGGTCGACGCTGTCGGCGCCCGCGCCGCGTCGCACAGACCCGGGCGACGCCGACCGACGCGGTGCCGGCGACGGTGCCGATATTGGTGCTGGTGCTGGTGCTGGTGCTGGTGCTGGTGCAGGTGTTGCGGTCGGCAGGGGCGATGCAGCGTCTGCGGGTGGCGGGCCGCCGGGCGCCGCGCTGGCCGGCCGCAGTGAGTGTGCGCGCGGCCGCACGGCGTCGCCCGTGAGGGTGGGCGCGAACGACAGCTGCACGTTCGCATCCACGTCGCTCGCTGCGACAACGGCCGTGCTGCGCGAGCGCCGGCGCGCGCGCCCCATCTTCGCGTCTGTTAATACACCAAGCGTCAGATGCCTCGCAGCCCGGCCCGGTCCGCCCGGCGCACCGTCACTGCCGTCAGCCTGCACAAACACCGCCAGCGCCGCGGCCCCGAGCGTGGTGGACGTTGCCGCACCCGACCCGGACCACGCCAGCGACGCGGTCTCGCTCGTCGCGGTCGAGAACAGCGGGTGTTTGGGCGGATCGCAGCGGCGGAGCTCTGCGCCGTGCCGCGCGGTCGAACGGTAAGGCGGCCGCGGTCACGCGGTCACGTACCGTCGCGCAGCGCGACCAGCTCGCGCGCCACGTCGTCGCCGTCACTGCCACTACCGCCGTCGCTACCACTGCCGACGTGCGCCTCCAGCCGGCCGCGCAGCTCCAGCAGCAGCAGGCGCGCGAGCACGGTGCGCAGCGTCGCACGGCGCTCGAGCCCTGTTTGTTTTTGTGTGAGCGGTGGGGCTTGCCGCGACAACAACAACGCACACGCGAGGCGCTCCAGTAGGCACGCGTCGTCGGCGTCGACGCCGTCGTGCCCGGCACCCGACGCAGCGGCCGCGACGGCGTCCGGCACCGCGGCCAGGCGCGGCGACGGTTCGCGCGCAAGCTCGTCGATCACGCGCTTGCGGAGCACCGTCACCATTCGAATATAGAATCTGATTGCGTGCCATATGAGCGAGCCGACGCTGTCGCGCGTGCCCGTGCCGTGGGAGATCCTGCTGGAGGTGCTGCGCTTCGTGCCCGTGCAGCAGCTCTTCAGCACCGTGCGCTTCGTCTGCCGCGAGTGCGAGCGATCCCGCACGACCCGCGACCAAATCTGATGACGTGACTCCGTGGCGCGCGCGCTGCAGGTGGCGCGAGGCTGTCGACGTGCTGCTGCAGCGCGAGGCGCGCCTGCCCTACGGCCGCTACATGCACGTGCGCCGTCAGCGCATCGACGCGCGCGCGCCCGATATGCCCTGGGACGTTTACCTCGCCGCGGTGCGCGCTCGTGACGCGTGTCTCACCACTGTCTCAGACGCGGCGCCGCGGTCGCAGGTCGAGGCGCTCGGCCTGCCGTACGCTCTCGGCTCGCCGCGGATGCTGTCGTCACGGGCGCAGCCGCAGCAGGGTGCGTCGCCGCTGCATGGCATCCAGCGCTGCCTGCACCTCGTCCACCTCAATCTGCACGGCACGGCGCTGATCGACGTCGACCTGGACCTGCTCGAGGGCATGGGCTGGCTGCGCACGCTCGACATCAGCACGACCGGCATCACCCGCCTCGATGCCCTCGCCTCGTGCTCGGCCCTCACGACTCTGCAGGCCTCGTACACGCGCGTCACCGACGTCCGTCCGCTCGCCGGCCTGCGCCAGCTGCGCGAGGTCCAGCTGGCCCGGTGCCCGATCGCCAGCGTCGCCCCGCTCGCCCAGTGCCGCAGCCTCGTCCTGCTCAACATCGTTGGCACGCCCGCTTCCGCCGCGCAGGTCAAGGCCTTCCCGACCAAGGCCCAGACCGCCGTCCCGCCGCCCGACGGCGACCTGTACCAGCTCTTCAGCCGCTCGCTTGTCCTTGGCATTGCGTGAGCACCACCCGCTGTCGCTGTGTTGTTTGTCGGTCACACGCGCAGCACAAACAGCGCCGTGGCCGCCGCCACGACGCAGGCCGAGCCGAGAGCGGCCACGGCCACGACAGTCGTCAGGCTCGGCGCGTTGAGCTCGAGCCAGGTCATCGGGTACGGCTCGGGCGGCACCTTGGCGTTCGGCGGCTCGACCTGCGCCGGCAGACGCGTCAGGCGCGCGGCCCACATAAACGAGCCACGGCGCCGCACCTCGCGCCACAGCTCGTTCGGGGCACGCGCACCCGCACGCGGCTTTACTTGGTCGTTCTTGAGCAGCAGCTGGCGTGCGCGCGTCAGGCCGGCCCGCGCACAGCATCACGCGATTGCACACCTTGCTCACAAGGAACGCCTCGCGCTCGCCCGCCTCGACCGCGCCGTCCATGTAGCCGTTCCAGTGCACGGCCGTCTCGGTGCCTGCAAAGTGCACGCGGCCCATGCTTGAGCGCAGCTCTGGGCCTGACGTGTTCGCGCGCGCGCGCGCGTTCAACTGTCAGGTCACGCCGACACTGGCGAGGGCGCACACGCACAGGTCCGTGAGCACGCCGGGCGCGCAGATCGCCGAGTAGCAGCCCTGGCTGAAGCGCTCGTCGTTCCAGTTCTTCTCGACGTACGCGATCGGCACCTCGTCGTCCGCCAGCTGGAACGCCTTTTTGTACTGCGGGGCACGCGCGCGGTCATCAGCAGGAAGCTCACGCTCAGCCGTCCGCCAGGCGCACCTGCTCGGCGACCGCCTTGCGCCACTGCTCGACCGACGCCTGCGGCCACTCGACGGCCTTGTTGGCAAGCACAAAGCCCATGATGGCCGGGTGCGAGCCGTCCTGCGCCTCCCGTGCGTGAGACGCTGCGGCCGCAGATAGGCGGGCAAGCGCGCGCACATGCTTCGTGTCGTCGATCGAGTACGTCACGGGGCCGGCCGTGTTTACGATTGACCCGTTGATGCCACGCTCACGCCAGTACAGCCGCTCGTAAAACACGAACGTCTTGATGATTGAGCCGATCTGGCGACGGCCGCGGCCGCTCAGCGCCCGCATGCCGCCCGAACCGCCCGCCCGACCTTCATGCGCCGCGCCAGCTCGCGCTTGGCCTGCGGCATCGCCGGCTCGTACTCGATCGTGTGGTACAACGCAGGGCTGACAGCAAGGACGACGTAGCTGCGCGGCGCACCCTCAGCACTCCCTCGCGCACGTCGAGCGGCATGCACCGGCAGGTAAACGTGCCGTGGCTGGCCGTCGCAACGGTGACGCGGTCCGGCGCGCTCCAGTCGACGCGCGTCACGACGTGGCCCAGCAACACCTTACACTCCTGCGGCAGCCGGTGCTTGAGGCGGTGCTGCGGCGCGTTGCGAGTGCAGCGGGCATGCCTCCGAGATCGCCTGCGCACCGTTGACAAACTTGCGCTCTTGCGCGCCGTTGTCGACGTTCATGATGCGGTTGACACGCGACGCTCACCACCACGACGTCGATCGCCGGCATGCTGTCATTGTGCGCGATGGCGTCGAGGCCGGTTCCGGCTGCAAGGCCCGGGAGCCTCGTGCGGCCCAACGGTGTGCCAACGGCCGCCGCCGCTGCTGCCGCCGCCGCCGCGGGACGGCGCACGGTCGAGACGCCCGCAACGACGTCACCGCAGACGCAGCAGCAGCAGCCGACGCAGACGCCGCAGCAGCAGCGCGCACACCTGCTGCACGAGCTGTTCAGCGCGACGCACGCGCGCGACGTGCTGCGTGTCATGGTGCGCGCGCCGTGCGGATGTGGTGGGTCGTGACGGCGCGCTGCACGCGCAAAGATCCTCCTCGCTAGCCGCGCGCCCGATCTGGACATCAACGCGCCCGACGACCACGGCGACACGCTGCTGCACCTGGCCGCGCACTCGGGCAGCGTCATGATCGCGCTGCTGCTGCTGCAGCGCGGCGCCAACGTCAACGCGGCCAACACGCGCGGCCTCTGTGCGGCGTCTGCTGCTGCTTTGTGCGATGCTGCTGCTGACCGCGAGCGCAGACACGCCGCTGCACCGCGCGTGCTGGAACGACCACATCGAGATGATGTCGCTGCTGCTCGAGCAGGGTGTGCGATCGCCGTAGACGTGGCAGACGCGCGCGTGACGTCCGGGCGCGCACAGGCGCAAACATCCAGGCAACCGACGTCGACGGGTACACGCCGCTGCACTGGGCCGCGTGGAATGGCAAGGTGCGCGCGCGCTCGCCGGCGGCACGCGACGCGGCTGAAAGGCGGGCGCGGCCGCAGCTCGAGGCCGTCAACTACCTGATCAACGCCAACGCGATGGTCAACCGCGCCGACAAGTACGGGTGCACGCCGCTGCACCGGTGCGCATCGCGTGTTGCGCGGAGCGCGCGTGCGGCTGACGTGCGGCGGTGTGTGGCAGGGCGTGCCTGGACGGACACGACGAGGTCGTGTACGTGCTACTCAAGAGCGGCGCCGACCCCAACTGCCTCAACGACGACCGCGGTGCGCTGCTCTCCCGCCCGCTCGCGTGTCTGCTGAGCACGCGCGTGTGGGCAGACACGCCACTGCACGTCGCCGCGGCGCGAGACGCCATGGACGCTGTTAAGCTGCTGCTGCAGTTCTTCGCCAAGGCCTCGCTCAGCAACAAGAAGGGCCAGACGCCGCGCGCGCTCGCGACGGCGCCCAAGCTGAAGACGATGCTGCAGGGTGCGCTCGCACGCGCGGCGCGCACCAAGGCTGACGGGCGGCGGGCGGCACGGTACGCAGACGCCGAGCGCTCACAGGCCGAGCACGACCGGTCGACGCCGACAGCGACAACCGCGCCACGCCCCACGCCGGCGGCGCGAACAGCGAGCGGGCTGGGCGCGATCGGCTCGCCGTCTGCAACGACCGCCGCGCGCGCGACAAGTGGGCTGGGCGCGATCGGGTCGGCGCCGGTGCCGGTGGCAAGTGCACGATCGTCGAGCGGGCTCGGCGCGATCGGCTCGCCGCCGCTGCCCATGCGCCCGCGGCCGCAGGACGACGCGGGCACGAGCGCGCACCGTGGCGTCAAGGGCGACGCCGACGATCACGCGGTCCGCGGCGGGTCGCTGCCGAAGATGCTGCCGACAGGTGTGCAGTGCACACACGGGCGGCCCCTGCGCGCAGCACGGCTCACGCGGGGCGCACGCGCAGTGCCCAAGCGGCCCTCGTTTGTGCCCACGCCGACGTCGCCCCTGGCGCCCACGTCGGCCGCGGTGAAGCAGTGGAGCATCGAGCAGGTCTCGCGCTGGCTGGAGGACAACCACTTGGCGCCGTGCGTGCGCGCCTTTGTCGACAACGAGGTGCGTGCCTGGCCACGCCGTGCCGCGCTGCTGCTCACCGAGGGGTTCGTGTGTGTGCACAGGTCGACGGGCACTCGCTGCTGCTGCTCACGCCGGCCGATCTCGCGTCGCTGGTGCGCGTGCGGCCGCCCCTCGTCGTCGCCGCACACCGCTCACACCCGGCGCCCGGCAGGCCCCGACCAGCCACGTGTCAACGCAGCTGCAGGCGGCCGTCGACCGGCTGCACGAGTGAGCAGACACTACTGCTGCAGTTGCTTTGAATGGAGTTCTTGAACTGGGCGCTCGGCAGCGGCGGCAGCAGTAACGGGGCGGGCGGGACGGCCAACGGCAGCGGCAGCGGCAACGGCGGCGGGTCGCAGCCGCTGTCGCCCGCACTGGCCGCGCTGGGCCCGTCGGACGCCGCGCCGGGCGCCACGGGCAGCGACGGCGCGGGCGTGCCACGGCCGCCTCTGGTGCGGCTCACGCGGCGTCCGCGCACCGTGCGCCGCACCGACGCCGCGCGCAGTACCGCCTGACGGACCAGGAGCTGCACCGGTTCCTGGTGGGCGTGGAAGCGTACGCTCGAGTGGCGCGAGTTTGGGGGCGACTGCGGGCACCTGCGCCAGACCAACACCGTCGTGATGGCGCGACACGGCTGACGGGCAGCGCGCGCCACGGCTGACGTGACGCGCCACAACGCAGATCGAGGAGCATCAGAAGCTCGACGGCGAGCTCGGCGCGCGGCACCTCAAGTGGAGCTTCGGGCGGACGCTGCAGCGCAACGAGCTGCGCGGCGGGTACATCATGAAGGCGCGTCGTTGGAGCGACGACGACCACGACGACGCACGGCGCGGCCTGACGACGCGGCCTGCGCCCCAGTGCACGCACGTGCCCAAGACGGGCGAGGTGCAGCTCGACTGGCAGTACTCGGGCGTGCCCTGCTCCGGTGCGTGCGGCCTGAAGCCTGGCCGCGCTGCTCACGGTGCGCGCCAGGGAGGTTCTTCCCGGCCACGAGCGCCATCGTGCTCAACTTCTTCCTGCGCGCGTCGACCGTCGTCGCGACGTACCGCATCCTCGACGCCGACAGTGCGCGCGCGCCTCACTGGCCCGGCCGCGCCTCACGCCGCGCCGCAGCGATGGCCGTCTGCGTCGTCGAGGTCGACGAGAAGGAGCCGTCGATCTCACTCGGCAACATGTTCCGGCTCGACCAGACGGCCTACGCCGCGCCGATCTACACCGTCGGGCCGGCCGCCGTCCCCTGAACGCGGCACCGCGGTGTGCTGTACTATACACAAAATGGCATCACCGGGACGCGTACATCGCCACAAGTCGCCGATGCACGGGCCGCACAAACGTCAGCTGGCCGAGCGGGTCGCTGCCGGCCTCGGCCGTCTCGACCAGCGCCACGAGGCAGTCGACGGCCGCCTTCCTGCGCGCAGACGCGCGCTCAGGCCTGCACCGCTGCCGGACCCCACGCACGCACCGGCGCAGCGGCTCGCTCGACTCCCACGCGCGCTGCAGGGCGGCGTCGAGCTGCTTGATCGTCGCCGCGGGCGAGTCGACCGGGCGCAGCCGCCCGAGCAGCGCGGGCCAGCAGTCCATCGTGTCCTGCCGCAGCGGGCCGCATGAGTGCCCACGCACGGCCCGCGTTGAACGCACCGGCAGCGCAAGCACGCGCGGCCACAGCCGTGCCGGGGCGTCGTTGCGCGCAAACACGGCCTGCAGCGCGCGGCGCGCCTCGAACGACACCAGCAGCGACGGTTGTGCGCGCAGACGCGCGGCCAGCGCCATGGCCGTCCACACGCCTTCGACCGCGAAGAGCGCGTCGCATGTGCCCGCGCACTCGCCCAGCACGGCCAGGGCGTTGGCGACCGGCGTCTGCGCACATGTCAGTGGCCCAGCACAGCCGCAGGCACCCACCCATGCGCACCTCATCCTCGTCGTCCGCGGCCGCAGCCGCCTCTAGGAGCTCCACGACGTCCGGCAGGCGCGCCGTGACCTGTGCGGCGATGCTCGCATCGCGTGCTTGCGCCTGCAGCAGCCGCCGCCAGCGACGCAGGTGGTCCGACGAGACGTGCACGCCGCGGCGCAGGGCGTCGAGCAGATCGTCGAGCACGCGCACCGGCTGCCAGAGCGGTGTCGGCGTCTGCACGTCGTGGTAGCCGTTCATCGCGGGTGCGTTTGGCGTTCCTGGCTCGGCGTGCGGTACTCCTGGCTTGGCGTGAGGTGATAGCTTGCCTTGTTCGGGCTCTGGCTCGGGCTTTGGCTCCGGTGCTGGCCCGGGCGACAGTTCAGGCTCTGGTGCTGGCTCCGGCGCCGGTGCTGGCTCGAGTGCTGGTTCGGGCTCCGGTGCTGGCACGGGCACCGATCCTGGTTCGTGTGGCGGCGCTGGCTGGGGCGTCGGTTCAGGCTCAGGCTCCGGTTTATGCTTGGGCTCGGGCTCAGGCCCAGGCACCGCTTCAGGCATAGACTCTTGCTCAGGCTCGCGCTCAGGCTCAGGCACCGCTTCCGGCTCAGGCTCAGCTTCAGGCACAGCCACTTGCTCGATCTCAGGCTCAGGCACCGCTTCCGGCTCAGGCTCAGGCTCAGCCTTAGGCACCGCTTCTGGCTGCTCTGCTGGCGGCTGACTTGGCACCGCAGGCTCCTCCTGTATGCGGGCCGCGTCCACTGCGACTGCGACCGCGACGACCTCGTCGATCATGCTCGCCATAGTCTCGGCGGCGACCGCATCCACCAGCACTGCCGCTGCGATCTGCGCGGCCGCCGCGTCCGCTGCCTGCACCGCCTCCGCCGCCGTCTCGGCCTGCGCCGCCAGCACGGTCGCGGCCTGCGCATGCTCCACCGCGGGCGCAGCCGGCACAGGTGCGTTGAAAAAGTCGTCTGCGACGGCGCTGTGCGACCAATCGATGACCGTCGACGAGCTGCGGTGGAGCGAGGCCTCGTCGGCCGCGTCGGTCGAGAGGAAGGGCGTCGTGTCAAACAACACTGGCCGTGCTGTCGGCCGCGAGAGGGTGGCCGGTGTCGACGACTGCTTGAGTGAGCGGTCCCAGAGGACGTCGTCGGTCAGCAGTGACGTCTCGGACGAGGTCCACGCGCGCGAGGCGCTGCTGCTGGCGAGGCTCAGGCTCGTGTCAAAGCTGAGCGACGCCGCGTCCAGCGTCGCCGCCGGCTGCGGCGGCGTCTGCACCGGCTCGGGCTGCTGCTCGGGCTGCTGCTCGGGCTCAGGCTCGGACTGTTGCTCGGGCTGCTGCTCGGGCTCAGGCTCGGACTGCTGCTCGGGCTCCGGCTCGGGCTGTTCGGGTTCGAGCTCGGGCTCAGGCTCGGGCTCGGGGTGCACGTCAGGCGAGCTCGAGGACGTCTTGCGCGACGAGAGCGGTGACCCGCTTGGCGGTGTCTGCATCGGCGAGCGCTCTGCCGCGGCGGTAGGATCGACGACGTGGTAGACGAACCCCGGGTGCTGTGCCCCGTGAGCGCGCAAGGTCAGCCGCCGTACTCGGCAAGCCTTGCGTGGCGCACACACCTTCTTGTACGCGGCCTCGCTCTGCCGCAGCAGCTTCTGTGCCGCGAGGTCGACGCTCGTCATCAGCCTGCGCGCCGCCGACCGCGTCAACAGCCCTCGCAAGCGGTGCACGGCGCCGTACTGGTCGGCCTGCACGGCAAACGTCCGCCGCAGCGCCCACACGGTCAGGCGCGCGACCTCGCGCACGGGCGGCAGCGCGTCGGCCAGTGCCGCCCGCAGCACCTTGACGATCGCGTCTACGCCCGCCTGTAGCCGCCGCCGCCGTCAGCGCCTGCGCCGCACGACCTGCATGCGCGGCGTGCCTTGGCCAGCAGCGGCTGTGGGCTGTGGTGCACGAGCGCAAACAAGAGGTTTGCCACCATCGGCCGGAAGTCCTTATTCTTCTCGGCCATCGCGTTCTGCGCGCGAGCAGCGTCAGCGACGCAGGCGCATCCAGGGCGGCAGCCGCGCGCACGAGCAGGTGGCCGGCCAGGCGCGACGACGGCAGGCACACGACCGCGGCCTCGAGGAAGCGCGCCGCGGCGGGGATGACGACCTTGCGCGCCTGCGCAGCCGGTGAGCACCGCAAGCGCATTGACAGTCGGGGCGCGCGGCGCAACCTGCATGCAGAGCTTGAGGGCGGCCGCCGTGAGCTGCTCCTGCATCGTCGTATCGAGCGCGCCGCGCAGCGATACGGTCATGTCCTCGGCCAGGCGGCACGTCTTGAGGTTGATCTGCGTGCGCAGCGAGAGCATCTGGGCGTGCTCGCGTGAGAGACGTCGACGGGCGACCGGTCGCGCCGCACTGACTGCACTAGCCCGGCGAGCGCGTCGCGCAGTACCTGGACAACAGCCGGCGTGTGCTCGCGGTGCACCTGCGCGCGCGCGCGCCGTTCAGAACCACGCCGCGGCCGGCTCGATGGGCGACGCACATGCGCGTGGTAGACGAGCGCGCGGAGCGTGTCGAGCGCCCGGTCGCGCGCCAGCCAGTTCTCCTCGGTCTCGCGGTCGACAAACGCGGCGGCGATGCGCTCGCCCAGCGCGTGCACGTCGCCCTCGCCGTAGATCTGCGCCGTGCGAGCCGTGAGCGCAGCGCACGGGCCGCGATCGCAATCGGCATCCGGCGCACGCGCAGCATCGGCAGCGCCTCGTCGGGCTCGAGGCGCAGCACGTCGCCGGGCGCGGCGGTCGGCGTCGTGGGCGACGGCACGGCCGAGCTCGCGGCGGACGAAGCCGCGGCCGCCGGCGCCGTCGCGATCGAGCGGCGCGATGCGGCGGCGGCCGTCGTCAACGGCGCGCGTCTCGCCGCCATGCTGGGCGCGCGCGATTCGCAATGAGGCGGCACGATCGGGACCCGATCAACTCACGCTCTGTCCACGGCGTGGCACTCGGCGTCTGGCCCCGCGCGTCGCGCCCGCGCTGTGTCGAGTTGATGGACTCTTGCCTGGCCAGCTGCGAGTACCGCGAGACAGCCGACGAGGTACGTGCAGTCCGCTGCGCCCGATGAGGTGCGCATGGGCGCTTAGTAGCTGACACGCGCGCGCGCAGCTCAACCTGAGTTGCAAGACGCAGCAGGACCCGCAGCACAAGTTCGGCAAGTTGATCAGTGAGGCGCACACGAGCAAAATCTCTGTCGCGTGTGACGCTGCCCGTTTCCAGGCTGCAGATCACAGATAGCAGATGATCGCACCGCGCGATCTGAGATGCGCGTTGTCCAGCATCGGCCGGTGAACGCGGCAGCCCGCCCTCCTGTGTACCGCAACGGCCTGTCTACGCGCGTACGCGTGTGCTTCCGCGTGCATTGCGCGCGTCCGCCACGCCGTCCCGCCGCGCGCGCACACGCCGCACCACGCATTGCGCTCCTAGATCTTGGCAATTCTGCAAGGAAATCTTGCGGTCGCCCTTGACGACCGAAGGGCCGAGGCCGGAGCCCCTATTTTCCCTCTGGCCCGCGCCCACTGCACCGCACCCGCCACCCCGCCATGCGCGCCGCATGGGCCCTGCTCGCGGCGGCCGCGCTGCTTTCTGTCGCCTGCACGACCACCGCGGCCTCGGCGCGCCACACAATCCGCGCCGCTGGCGCGACTTTCCCGGCCTCGGTGCGCCGCCGCGAATCCGCACCTTTTTCTCAACGCGCGCCCCCCGCAGGTGTACGAGGCGTGGACGTACGGCTACTCGCACGTGGACGAGACGGTCGTGTTCACATACGACCCGGTCGGCTCGGGCGGCGGCGTGTCGGCGCTCAACGACCGCACCGCCGCCTTCGCCGCCACTGACTCGGCCACGCTAGTGGGCAACGTGACCCACGGTGACGGCATGCTCATCCCGTTCCTGGTCGGCGCGGTCGTGCTGGCTTACAGCGTCCCCTTCACCTGTGCGTTGTGCGCGCGCGTGTGCGCACGTGGCAGCGGCACCGCGTGCTGACCACAAGTGGCCCGGCAGCCGGCCAGGGCCCGCTCGTGCTCGACGGCCCGACACTCGTGTCCATCTTCAACGGCAGCATCACCACCTGGGACGATGCGGCCATCCAGGCGCTCAACCCGGGTATCGGCCTGCCCGCCCTCGCCATCACCCTCGTCGTCCGGTCCGACAGCTCGGGCTCGACCGACATCTTCACCACAGCCCTTGCCGCGCTCAGCGACGGCACGTGGACCGCGCGCGGGCCCCTGCCCACCTGGCCTGCACCCGTGACCAAGCGCTACGAGAACGCGGGCGTGGCGGTGACCGTGCGGGAGATCTCGGGCGCGATCGGCTACTGCGGCGTGTCGTACGCGACCGAGTTCCAGGTGCCGTACGCGCAGATGATCAACCGCGCGGGCAACGTCGTCAACGCGACGCTCGACTCGCTTGCCTCGGCCGTGGCCGACTTCTCGGGCACGTTTGACGCCAACTTCACCGCGGTGATCGTTGACGGGCCGGGCGCGCTCTCATGGCCGATCGCGGGCTACACGTACATTGTGCTCCGGCGCACGACCATGACCGACTGCACCGACGCGCTTTACATTGTGCGTGCACGCCCCCCC
>CALSCO010001893.1:0-10913 GCA_943704415.1 Parvularia atlantis | reverse complement strand
GGGGGGGGCCGCGGACGGCAACGAGACGCGCGGGCGGGGGTGACGCGCGGAGGAACGCGGCGCGAGCTGTTGATGGAACAGCTGAAACGCGCTGCCGCAGTAACGCAGCGGCGCGCGCCGAGCGGGCGGAAAAAGCGGCGCGCACTCGGGGAAGAGGGGAGGCCAGAGAGAGAGAGAGAGAGAGAGAGAGAGAGAGAGAGAGAGAGAGAGAGAGAGAGAGAGAGAGAGAGAAGGCGGGTGGGCGCCGTGCGCGGCATGTTTTGTGCCGCGCGCCGACGTCGCGTGACCGCAGTCTCGGTTGGCCTGCGCGCGCCGACAGCCATTCCGCACGCGCGCGGAGGCGGCGCACAACGCCCGGCACAACGCAGCGCACCGCACAGCACGCGTGCGTCGCGACATGCGGACCCGCCCGCCCGAGAGCGACGAGGCATGCACGAATGCCGCGCGACGGGCGTGCGAAAAAAATGCGTCGGGCGACATCGATCACGGGCTAACTGCTGCGTAGACAGGCGTGTCTCGCGCGGCGGGCTGCATCGAGCCTGGCGCACGGCGCGCGGCGCGCGCGCTCACACGCCGGCCCGCGATGTCGAGCGGTGCGCCGAGCAGCTCTGGCAACCGATCGAATCATAGCGAGACGCGCATGCACGGCTCATATGACGAAAAACGTCACACGATGGTGCGGTTGCATAGTGTAGTGGATATCACATCTCCCTCCGGTTTTTCGTCACTGATGCAAGGAGAAGGTCGCGAGTTCGACCCTCGCTGCAGCCTGATTTTTTTTTCCTTCTTTGTCTTTGTCCTTGCGACATCCGAGTGCTGCTCTTGTGCGGGACCCCGCACATGCGCCTGCATCGCCTGGTCGGCCGCGCTGCAACATCGAACCTGTCACGGAGGCCACACCTGCCGCCTCACTGGATCCGATCAGCGCGGCGGCGCGAGCGGCGGGAAGGCGGCGTCGCGGCCGAGGCGCGCGGCGAGGGCTGCGGGCATCTCGGGCGCGAGCGCGGCGGCGACGGGGCGGCACTGCAGCTCGTGGCAGTCGACGCAGATGCGGCCGTTGGTCGCGCGCAGCCCGTCGGCGTATAGACGCGCCGCACGAGCAGACGGCGTGTCGGCACCGTGCAGCTCGCCCAGACGCACCGCGAGCTCGTCCTGCCGCGCGGCGGCGCCATCCACCCAGCGGAAGTGCGAGAGCGCGAAGAGGTCGGCACGCATCCCACGCTGGCCCCAATTGGCCGCGTCGTCGACGTCGAGCGCGCCGAACGAGCCGTCGCGGGCCGGTCGAAGGTGCGCGCGGAACGCAACGAGACGCTGCAGTATCGCGTCGACGGCGGCGGGCGGCAGCGGTGGCGAGGCGCGCGCGAGGAACGTGCGCGAGACGTCGCAGACGAGGCCGAAGAAGGACGCGGGCACGTTGTTGGTGTCGACGGGGGCCACGGAGCCGTCGTGCCGCACGCGGTCGCGCAGCGTCGCCTGCACGTAGCCCACGCCGAGCGTGTCCAGCTCGGCCGCGAAGGCCGCCCACGTCGCGAACGGCGGCAGCTCGGGCAGCTCGTCGCCGTCGAGGTGCACGATCCAGTCGTGCGGAGCCATGCGCAGCGCGACCTTGACCTCCTCGAGGATCTTGAGGCGGTCGCGCGGGTCAAACGGCCGCGTCCACCAGCTGTAGCTGACCTCGGCCAGGTCGTTCATGAGCGCGGCGCAGGTCTGCACGTGCGCGCGGTGCGTCGGCCCGGGCTCGGCATGCAACACGACGTGCATCTGCGCCCACGGCACATCGCGCGCCGCCCGCTGCGCCACGAGCTGGTGCCACCCGGCGTCCGGGTCCGTGCCGCAGTCCCACGTCGTCACGACAAACACGCGCGGCGCGTTGCCCTCGCCCGCCGGCGTCGGCAGCGGCGGTGGCGTCTCGCGCAGTCGATCGGGCGGCGGTCGGTCAAAGCGCAGCACGAGCTCGCGCCGCGGGCTGTCGCTCGGTGTCACGATCATCGGCAGCGGCACGTCGGCGCCGGCTGCGGCCGTTGTTGCTGCCGTCGCGGCGACCATCGGCGGCAGCGCGGGCTTCGAGGGCGGCGGCGGCCCGTCGACGGCTGCGACGCACGTGCGACGCCGCGTTTCAGCGTGCGTTACCACGTGGTCAGCGCGGCGCGCACCGCTCACGGCGGTCGGGGCGGCGGCGGGCGACGACCGCGACGGCCAGAGTGCACGCACCGCGCTGAGCAGCACGAGCAGCATGACGACCGCGATCACGAGCGTGCTGGTGCGCGGCAGCCCGGCGCCGCGTTTCGTGCGCATCGCGAGTGGGCAAGATGTGGAAAAAAAAGAAGACGGAATAGGTATAGGGCAAGCGGACGAGCAGGGAAGGGTGCAGCAGCTAGCTCGGGCCGTCGTCGGTCGCGACACGTATCCTCGTCTCGCCGTCGCGGTGCGCACCGGGCCCGTCTGTCGCGACCGCGCCATGCTCGGTGAGCGGGACGGCCTGGTGCTCGTCGTCGGCCGAGTTGAGCGACAGCGGCTGCCTGCATGGCGCGCGATGTACGCGTGTGAGCGTGTGTGTGCGCTCGTGTGCGGAGGCGGCAGACGCACCGCAGATCAGCAGGCCCGCTGCTGCTCACGGGCGTCGTCGCCGTCGCCGGCGGCTCGGGCTGCGACCGCAGCAGCAAAGTCGCCTCGCTCGCGGCGCTCGTGCCCTCGGGGCACGCGTCCATCTTGCACAGCGGGCAGTACCGCTTGCTGCGGACGCGACCGGCGAGTGAGCCGCATATGAGCAGACACGTGTGCCGCACGCACCGCGTCATCAGCCACGGGTCGATGCACGCCTTGTGGAACTCGTGCTTGCACGGCAGCACGCGCAGCTCGTCCTGCCTCGCGCACACGTGCAAATGAGCACGGCTCGCACGCGGACGCAGCGCAACGCACGTCGTCCACAAAGTCGTCCAGGCAGATGGCGCACGTCTCGGGGTCCGATTCCTTGAACGCGGCCTTGCTGAACTTTTTGATTGGCAGGTTGACGACGACGTTCACGGGCGCGAGGTCCTGCGGCGGCGCGTGTGCGTCAGCTGCGCAGTGCATGGGGGGGGGGGGGGGGGGGGGGGGGGACGCAGCACAGCGCACCTGCTGGCGTTGCCGGCGCTGACGCACTTTCCAGCACGCGTAGATGACGCCGAAGATGATCGAGGGCACGACGAGCATGAGCACGAGCACGTTCATGAGCGACCACGACGTCGGGTCGTCGTACACGAGCAGGACGAGCTCGTCAAACGTTCCGGTGACGGGCGCGGCCTCGTTTGCGAGCACGTCGTACGAGTCTGTGCAAGGGCGCGCACACACACACGCGGTCAGGCACGCGCGCACAGGAGACAGCACCAACGCACATTTGGCGATCGACACGGACGGGATGCGCAGGTCTGACGTGTCGCCCTCCGAGAACATGCGCACGATGCCGCCGTTGGCGACGTTGTTGCCGATCACGGCCGCGGCCGCGCCCATCCGCTGCGCGTTGCGCGCCTTGTCGGCGAACTCGCATGTGCCGCGCAGGATCAGCGCAATCCACGTCGTCCCCGGCGGCAGCTGCCCGCCCGCCGACGTCAGCAGCGCACACGTGACGCGAGCCGCGTCGAACGACCGACGCACGTCCGGCACGAGCGTCGCGTTGAACGTGCACGCCTCCTCGAGCGCGGCGTCGACGGCGCGCAGCGGCACAAGCACGCCGCGGATCCCCTCGGCACGCACGAGCGGCCCAAACATCGCCGCGCGGTCGGGCGTGGTCACGTTGTTCTTGAGCTGCACGTGGCCGAAACGCACCCGCGACACACGCGAAACGACGCCGCGACGCCGCGTGTCAGCCGCGCCGCTCTCCGCCGGGTTCTTGCCGCCGCACCTGGATGACGGACGCGTCGACGGCGCTGATCACGGCCGCCGCCATCGCCGCGAGTGCCATGGGCCACACGACGCGGCGCGCACGGCCAGCCGCACGGCGCGCGCCGGCCGCACAGCGCGGCGACGCGGCGGCGGCCCCGTCCGGCACGGCGCTCGCCGTCGGCCGTTCGGCGGCGGATGATGACGCAGACTTTGGGCGCATTGGGAATCGCGCGTTAGACGTGGCAGCCGTCGGGACGGCGGACCGACAGACGAGAGGAAGGCGGACGGACGGCGGACGGCGGACGGACGGCGGACGGACGGCAGACAGACGGCAGACAGACGAGAGGACGGACGAAAGGACGGACGAGAGGACGGACGAGAGGACGGCGCGCCGCAGGTGCAGCATCACGGCCTTTTATGATCGCCTTGTAGAGCCTGCGTCAGCGTGACGCTCGCCAAAGGACGTGGGCGGACGAGGCGGCGCGGACGATGCCGTCGATGATCGCGACTGGGCGATGCGGCAGGCCGACCCGCTCAGCAAGGCAGTTGCGCCTTGCCCGCGTGTTTGCACGTTCGCCAGCCTGCTCGCGCGGAATGCTTCTGCGTGGCGTGCTGTTCCACCTGCGCAGCAGCTCGTCCATAGGCTGCGCACGCGATCCGACGGTCCCGGTGGCCTGCGGGGAGGGGGGGGGGGGGGGGGGGGGGAGTGAAGGGGCTGTGTACATGCGACGGTAACATTCGAGGTACACGCGCGAGTACACAGCCATGGCCGAGGGCCACGTGGCGCGCACGGTGGTGGTGCGCGGGCTGCGGCGCGACGTGACCAAGGCGGCGGTGCGCTGCTGCTGCGTCGCTCGCTGTCTGTGTCTCGGCGCCGACGTCACGTGCGCGCAGCTGGAGGAGGCGTGCAGCCGCATCGGGCCGGTCAAGTGGTGCTTCGTCGTGACGGCCAAAGGCGCGATGGCGGGGGCGGATGGGTCGAGCTCGTTGCGGCTGATGCGATGCGACACGCGCAGGCGACGCGACACGCAGCCGCGGCTTCGGCTTCGCGCAGTAGTGCGACAGGCGCCACGCTGCGCACGCTGCCGATGCGCCTGACGCGCGGCGCGCAGCGCGCTGCCCGACGACGCCAAGGCAGCGATCGACGCGCTGCGCGGCGACGACACGCTCGGCGGCGCCGCCGTGACGCTCGAGATGGCCAAGCCGAAGGACGGTGCGCGGCGGTGTGGACGACGGAGCCGATCGCTGATGACGAAGCGCAGTCAAGGACGGCAAGGCGCGCGCCGATCAGGCCGACGCCACCAAGGCCGAGAAGAGGCCGGCGCAGAGGAAGGTCCAGAAGGGCGAGTCGCCGCACGCCGGGCGGCTGATCATCCGCAACCTGCACTTCAACGTGCGCGCGCTCTCTGCGTCTGCTTGCGCCGTGCTGATCGACTCGCCGCACGCGTAGACGAACGAGGACCTGCTGCGCAAGCTGTTCAAGAAGCACGGTACCGTCAACGACGTCAAGATCCCACGCAAGACCAACCCAAAGACCGGCAAGCAGGTCTCGCGCGGCTTTGCGTTTGTGCAGCTGGCCGACCGCGCCTCGGCCGTCCAGGTGCGCTGCATGGCGAATCTCGCGCGACTGCTCACCGCGCGCGCAGGCGATGGAGGCCATGAACGGCCAGGCCATCCTCGGGCGGCCCGTCGCCGTGGATCTGTCGCTGCCCAAGGACGCGTACGAGCAGCTGGCCGAGCCGCCTGTCGAGGACAGCATCGAGCCCAACATCGACGACGCAGAGAGCGAGGATGCAGAGGATGCGGGCGACGGCGATGAGCAGGAGGGTGAAGACGAGGACGAAGACGACGAGGAAGAGGGCGAGGACGACGAGCAGGAAGAGGACGACGACGACGACGATGACGACGACGACGATGATGACGACGACGACGACGACGACGACGACGACGACGACGACGACGACGACGACGACGACGACGACAAGGACGCCGAGAGACCGAAGCGAGGTGCGCAAGCCGCGCCTCACTCGCGCGGCCTGACACCGCAAGCGCAGAGACGCACGACGTGGCGCAGGGCAAGACGCTGTTCATCCGCAACCTGAGCTTCAACTGCACCGAGGAGGAACTCGAGGAGCTGTGTGTACCGCCGCACAGGCACGCCACCACTGGCTCACCCGCAACGCAGCCTTGCGCAGTTTGGCGAGGTCGACTACTGCCTGCTCGTGCTGGACAAGGCGACCGGGCGGCCGCGCGGGACGGCGTTCGTCAAGGTGTGCGCGCATCGTCAGCCTCATCAGCCCTGTCTCACCGTCATTCGTGCAGTTCAAGACACAGGAGGCGGCGCAGGCGTGCCTCGACAAGGCCGGCGTGTACGCGCCGCCCGCCGCGCCGCAGGACGAAAAGGCCGCCAAGCGCTTCTACTCGGTCGTGCAGGACGACTCGGCGCAGGACGGGCTGCACCTGCACGGGCGGCGGCTCAACGTGACGCGCGCGGTGCGCTGCCGTGTTCACCCGTTTCGCTGCGGGCGTCTCATGCAATGCTGCGGCAGATTGAGCGCAACGAGGCGCAGCAGATCAGCGCCGCAAACGAGGAAAAGCTCAAGCGCAAGCAGGACAAGCGCAACCTGTACCTCGCACGCGAAGGCTGTACGTGCGCTTGACGCAGTCTGACGTGGTCTGACGCTGTCGCAGACATCAAGCCAGACTCGCCCGAGGCGGCGGGGCTGAGCCAGGGCGACCTCGCCAAGCGCGCGGCCGCGGACGCCGAGAAGAAGGTGCGAGAGCGCCGCTCGTGCCCACACATCGCTGAACGTCACGGCAGACCAAGCTGAAGAACCCGAACTTTTTCGTGTCCAAGACGCGGCTGTCTGTGCGCAACCTGCCGCTGACCGTGACCGAGAAGGAGCTGCGCAAGATCTTTGCCTCGGTGTGCTCTCGCCGCGCGTGCCTTGCCGAGCGCATGCTAACGCGCGCGCGCAGGCCGCACGGCAGCGCCTCGCGATCGCCCGCAAGGCGCGCCAGGAGCAGCCCGAGCCCGGGCCAAAGGGCGCCAAGCCGTACGATGAGCTGGTCGCCGAGGGCGCCGCGGCCAAGGTGTTTGTGAAGCAGGTGCGCGCCGACCGACAATGTTGATGTCTGCTCACGCGCGCGACGCCAGGCCAAGATCATCGTGAGCACCGACCGCACCGTGGCCGGCGGCAAGCCGCGCTCGAAGGGCTACGGCTTTGTCGAGTTTTCGCAGCACGCGCATGCCCTCGCGGCGCTGCGGCAGGCATGTGCGGTCGCCCGCCCAGGCGTGCGTGCTGACGGTGCGCGCGCGCAGCTCAACAATAACCCGACCGTGTTTGGGCCGGCGCGGCGCCCGATGGTCGAGTTTGCGCTCGACAACGTGCTCAAGCTCAAGATCCGCGCGGACCGGCAGAAGAAGATGCTCACCAAGCAAGCCAACGGCAGCAGCGGCGACAGCAGCAGCCCCGGGTTACTCAAGCGCCCGCACACCGCGGCCTTCACGACGGCCGACACCCTCTCGATCAAGCGCCCGCGCGTCGACGCCAAGGCCAAGGGCCGCGGTCGTGGGAGAGGGCGGTGATGATTGTGTCGGAAAAACACGGCCAAGACACAGGTGAGACAGTGTGTTTCGAGCCTAGTCGTTGAGTTAGGAATGACGGACGTTGTCGCGGCGCTGCGCGTCTTCGGCACGGCACCCTTCACGGCCGTCGCGGCCGTCGCGGTGCTGCGCGTCGCGGTGGGCGGCGACGCGGCGGCGGCGGAAGCGGCGGTGGCGGCGCTCGAAGAGCAACGCGCGATCGTCCGCGTCGACGCGGAGCAGCTCGTGGTCCGCAAGCCGCGCGTCGACATCGGCGTCCGCGCGGCCTTCGTGGCGCACTACGCGGGCGTCCTGGGCCGCGCTGGTGCTCTTTACGACGACGGCGACGCGTGCGCGGCACTGGCGGTCGTCGACGGGCAACGCGCGCAGCTCGACCGGCTGCTGCTCGACGTCGAGCTGCCCGTTACGACACTCCCGGCCCTCGTCGACAACGCCGTCCAGGCCGCCGCCGTCATGGCACTGCGCTGGACGCCCGCGCAACTGCGGCGCGTTAGCCTCCGCGTGCTTGACGCGGCGACGCTCGGCGACGTCGTCGTCCACTGGCACCCGGACGACGCGGAGGACGCGCGCGCCCACGGCACGGCCCAGTTAAGCCGCGCCGACCAGAACCGCGTCGTGATGTGGGCACAGGCGCGTGGGCAGCCGGACCGGGCGCTCGAGGTGTGCTGCCGTTTCGCGTCTGCGCGCTGTCGTTGTGGCTGACGGACGTTCGACTAGAGATTGCGGTCGACTATGATGGCGACGTGCGCGACCGACGCGTCTTCGTCTGGGCCAAGCAGCAGTACGTGCAGCAGCTGCTGACGACGTACGGCCGCGGCGTCGAGGCGCTGCTCGTGCTCGACAACCTGTTCGAGCTGCTGCGGCACGACGCTGCGCCCGTCCCGATGCGCCTCGCCGAGACGCATCTCGCCCTCGGCACGACGCACCTCGCGCTGCGGCAGCACGACCGCGCGCTGGACCATCTCGAGAGCGCGCTCACGATGCTCGTGACGCTGCCGCACGCCGACCGTCCGCATCCGCTCGAGGCCGCCGTCCATGCCGCCCTCGGCCACCTGCACCGCCAGCGCAGCTGCGTCGACACGGCGCTGCGCGGACAGCGCGAGGCGGACCGGGTCACGTCGCGTGAGCACTTTGCACGCGTGCTCGCCGTGCGCCTTGCCGTTGTGGGAGAGCAGCACGAGCTGACCGCTGACGCGCACACGGACCTCGGCGTCGCGCTCGACCTCGTGCCGGACGAGGCGTGCACGGCCGCCATCGAGCATCTCGAGCGTGCGCTCGTGCTGCGCCGCCACCTCGGCACGCCCGACGACGCCGCGCAACGCACGGCCGCCGCGCTCAAGATCGCGCAACTGCACCAGACCCTCGGCGTCGCGCACGAGCACCAGGGCAACTACGACGCCGCCCTCGCGCACTTTGCGGAGGCGCTCGCGGTGCAGCGCACCGTGCACGGCGGACCCGACGTTGTCCACGACGCCATCGCCCTCGTCCACAGCGACATCGCCGCGACGCGCGTGCGCCAGCGCGAGTTTGGCCTCGCCGTTGACGCGCTCAAGGAGGCCGTGCGCGTGCTTGAGGCCTGCGGCGGCGGGCGCACGCGCGACCTCGACACCGCCCAGCTCCTCCACCGCATCGCCTCGACCTACCTCGTCGCGCACGATGGCCCCCGCGCCCTGCCCTTCATCGAGCGCGCCCACCGCCTCCGCTGCGACCACCTCGGCTCCAGTCACCCGGACACGGTCGACGCGTTCCGCACACTGCAGCGCACGCACCGCGCCATCCAGTCGCTCCGCAACGGCGCTGGCAAGCCCTCCGCCTTCACCAGCGCCGCCGCGCACGTCGCACCGGCCAGCTTTAGCACGAGCCTGAGCACGGCGAGCCTCAGCAGCGCGCGCTCGCCGGCGTCGGCGTCGACCTCGAACGAGTCGATCGTCGGCTCCGAGTTCACCAGCACGGACGACTCGGAGGGCGTGCTCGCGCAAGTCGTCGACCGGCAGCAGCAGCCGCGGCACAAGCGCTCGCGGTTCGACGTGTGCGCGGTTGAGCCGCTCGACTGAGCCGCTCGACTGAGCCGCTCGACTGAGCCGCTCGACTGAGGGAAGCGTGTTGTATGTAGGTCGACCCCCCGTTGTTACACAAGGTCGTTCTGCGCTGTCCACGATCGTCGCGAAGGTCGGGCGGGCGCCAGGGTCGTGCTCCCACGCTTGCTTCGTGAGCGACGCCAGCGCCTGGGGAATCTTGTTGTCGATGGTCGGGCGGAACTGCGCACGTTTGCGCCGATGAGCGCTACGAGCGGCAGCGAGGCCGCTCACGCACGTTCAGCCCTTCCAGCGCGACGAAGCGCCCGATCTGCTCGTCGCGAACGTGCGTGCCGTCCCACATTGGCACCGCCCGCGAGCAGCGCGCTTACGGTGGCCACGTTGCCCTCGTGCGCCGCGTCGTACAGCGTCTCTGCCGCAGCAGCTGCTGCTGCTGCTGCGCCGTCGGGGCTGAGCGCGGTGCCCCTCGCGCCGCCGCCGTGTCACGCACCGTCCATGCTGTGCGCTGCCTGCCTTCTCATGGACGCCAACACTTTATCTTGTTATGCACAACTGGTCGCACGGATCGCTTTCGCGACGATGGACCGCGGCGCCTGCCTTGAAGCGGCGCCTGCCTTGACGCGGCGCCTGCCAAGGACATTTTCGCCTTGCGGGACATTGTTTTCGTTGATGTGGACCCTCTTTGGTGGCGCACGCGGTGCGCCGCGCTCAAGCGCATGGATCAACTGTGCGCATGGCGCGGCGGCGGAGCAGAACAGGCCCGCGTGCTGAAGAGGCACTGGCGCAGGGACTCGTACAGCGGGATGGCCATGGCGAAGACGACCGCCCGGTCGAGCTCGCCCAGCGGGGACCCCCGCAGCTCGTCCACGACGTCGACATCGAACCACGGCATGCGGACGCAAATGATCGTCAGCGGCTGCCGTTTGCTGGTCACACTCGCGCAGCGCGAGAATGTCGCTGCACGGCGGTCTTGCGGTCATCTGGTCGATGCGCGACTGCGAGACGCCAGTTGGTCGCGTGCGCAGCTCTCTGTGGACTTTGACATCGCTGCCTGCTCGTGCCCGTGCGTGCCGTGCACCGACTCAGTGCCGCTGGACATTTGGACATCAGCAAAATCGCCGCCACTGGGCGCGCGCGTGCGTCACTTGTGCGCTTCATCACGCTCTCGTCATGTGTACCGACGCATGCTGTGCGCGCGAGCGGCAACTTGTCTGCGCGTGCACCCGGCGGTGGCGTGCATCATCATGGTCGCACAGCATCGCATGCGCGAGCACGCCAGAAGCCGCCTTGATGACATTGCACCATTGTACAAGCTGTACGCCCGGGTCCCCTGGCAGTGGGCTGCTTGGAGCGCCACCGAGCGATCATGGAACAGTTGACGACGAGAACAACGTGACCGAGACTGACAG
>CALSCO010001884.1:0-36030 GCA_943704415.1 Parvularia atlantis | reverse complement strand
GGGGGGGGGAACAGGCGGGGCGTGCGCATGAGGGCTCGTGAGAAGTCGCTCGGAACGACAACAAGCGGTCGTCACTCAACCCTGAAGATGACGCGCGGCTCGGGCCTCTGTGTGGCGTGCCTGCGCACGCTCGACGCCTCGCCCGCGCTCGCAGCCGCGCAGGTGGCGCAGCCGCACCAGGGCGCCGCGCCGGTGACGACCGCGTGCTGCCGCAAGCGCATGTGCGGCGCGTGCTTCGGCGCGGCGACGCGCTGCCCCGTGTGCAGGTCGGTCCCGCGCCGGCTCAACCCCCCCCTCGCACGCCCGCCTCTCACGGTCGACGCCCCGCGCCCCGCACAGAGAAACGCTCGACAAGAGCGGCCTGGGCGCCCTCGCGGCGGCCGCCGCCGTGCCGCCGCCGTCGTACGCCGCCGCGGTGCGGCCCGCCGCCGCCGCCGACGACGACGACGACGTGAACGGCACGTTGCCGGCCTACGACGAGCTGCGGACGTTCGCGTGCGTTGCGGCGGAGACGCGCAGCGCGCCGCTCACCGCCCCGCGGCGCAGGCGCTCGCTGCACCAGCTCGGGCAGGTCGGCGCGGCGGGCGAGGCAGCCGTGCTGCACCCGGCCGTGCCCGACGTGGCCGAGGTGGGCGTGCACGGCGACAGCGTCTCGGTCGTGCACTACGTCAGCCCGCGCGACACCCTCGTCGGCCTCGGACTCAAGTACAACGTGAGGTGCGCGGGCGTGCAGCGCAGTGCCGCCGTGCACCCGCTCAGCACGCGCGCGCGCGTCTCGGCAGCGTCGACGCGATCAAGCACGCCAACAAGCTCTTCAACGGCACACTGTACGAGCGCGAGAAGCTCGTCATCCCCGGCGTTAAGAAGCTGCCAAAGTCGGTCAACGACCCAACCGACGGTGCGCGCCGCCCGTGCCCGTGGCGAGGGGCCGGCGTGTCCCAACCGCGCGCGCGCAGAGATGAAGGACGAGCGCCAGCGCCAGCGCCTGACCAAGCGCTTCCAGCTCACGACCAAGTGCACGGACGCGAACGAGGCGCTGTTCTACATGCAGGGTGCGCGCGCGCGTGCGTGCTGTTTGAGCGCGCTCACGCGCCATCGGCTCGCAGATTGCGACTTCAACCTCGACCTGGCCGTGGAAAAGGCATTGCGCGCGAATCCTTGCCCGCTGTGCGGCTCGCTGCTGACCGCCGCCGCCCGCGCAGTTCATGGCCGACCTGCAGTGGGAGCGCGAGCACCCGCACCCGCGCCAGGGTGCAGGCGCGCGTGCGTCACGCCGCGCGGCCTCGTCTGCCGTCGCCGCGTCGCAAGTGCACATCCCCGTGACGGCGTCGCAGTGCGTCGCGGTCGGCGCGCGCGCGTATGCTCATCTAACGCAGCGTGCGCAGGGCGTTCCGGCAGCTGGCCAGCATGTGACACAAACGTCCTCTGCGCTGCCAAGCTGTCGAGTTTTTGTGTCTCACTTTGTCATAACGCCGTTCGTTCATGCACACAAAAGCAAGCAAGGACATGCGCCGGTCAGAAGTTGATCCACAGCGTCACGGCGCCGTCGCTGTTGCGGCCCGGCGACGACGCGAACGGCGCGCCGACGATGATCAAGTCGGCGTCGTCGCCCACAAACTCGGGCAGCGTCAGTACCGCCAGTCCAAAGCCCGACTGGCAAAAGTTGGTCAGACCTGCACGCGGTCGACGTCAGGTCGGCGCCACGCGCAGCGCAGGCGGGGCGCACCAATCACGAAGCCGTCGGCCGGACTGACGCTGTAGCCCAGGTTGTACTCGGCCGCGTACCCGCCGGCCTTGCCAAAGAGCACCACGCCGACGCCCTGGAGGATGCAGTTGGACGGGGCATCTGCGAGCGTGGCGAACGGCAGACCAAACACGATGTCGTCGACGCCTGGGCCGCGCGAGCACCAGGTCAGCACCGCGTGCACGCGAGGGCGCGTAAGCGCACCGTCATCGTTCTGGTCGCCGGCAGACGACACGGCCGCGCCCAGTCCCAGCAACGGGTTGGGGCTGTAAATGCGCAGGCCGTTGGTGCCGCTCAGCTGCGACGGGTTGCGCGGGACGCTCGCGTATTGCGACGTCGCAAAGCCGAAGACGACGTAGACCGCGCCGCGTGCATACGAGCTGAGCGAGGTGTCGGTGGGCGCGCCACTGCCGCCGTCGTCACTGCAGTCAGCGCTACGGCAAGCACAAGCGCGACCGCACGCACATGATGAGGTCCATCTTGCCGTCGCCGTTGATGTCGCCCTGGACGCAGACAGCGTCAGCGCCGGCTGCACAGCTGGGGGCGAGCGCGCGCACCGCCGCGGCGACAGAATAGCCGAGGACGTCGTATGGCGCGCCGATAAAGTTGAAGCCGCGCGACGACGCCGAGCTCGTGCTGGCGAGCGTGACCGTGGGCGTCCAGTTGTCGCGCCGGCCGTAGTAGACGAAGACGGCGCCCGCGCGGTTCGTGCCCGACCAGGGGGCGCTGCGCAGTCACATGGCCCGGTCAGCCGCGCAGGCGGGTGGCGCGGGTGCGCGCCGCACCTCATGATAATGTCATCAAAGCCGTCGCTGTTGATGTCTGCGTCGCGCGCGCGCGCGCGGGGGGGTCAGGCGTCAGTCCACGACACAGGGGCACAAGGCACGCACCGATCGCGCGCGGGGGCATCGAGTAACCGAAGCTCGTGTGCGATAGCGACTCGGTGAACGAGACCGTGCTGCACTGCGGCGGCGCGTCCAGGTTGATCACCGACGGCCACGGGCGCAGGCCCCAGATCAGGAAGACTTTGTTGACGTCGCGGCCGCTGCAGCCCACGAGCAAGTCCGCCAGCCCGTCGCCGTCAAAGTCGCCCACGCTCACGCTGATCCCGCACTGGCCCGACAGCCGCGGGCCGTAGATGCGCACGCCGCGCGAGCCGAGGTCGCGCATCGACAGCGGCTCGGTCTGAGTCTCATTCGTGCCGTAGATGATGTACGCCGCGCCATTGTCGCCCTCGTAGCCGGGCGCGCCCACGATGAGGTCCTGCGGGGGCGCGCACCGCGTGAGTCCGTGCGCGCAAGCACCAGCGGCAGTGCGCACGCACCTGGATGCCATCGCCGTTAAAGTCGACCTCGCCCGCGAGGCCGGCCGAGCCAAAGTCGTCGCCCGCGTTCTCGCCCGTATACACGTACGCACGTAGGGCCTGCACGTCCGTGAGCCGGTACGAGCCCGTGAAGTTGTAGCTGGTGCGGCCGCCGGGCACGACGTACACGAGCTCGTTCCACGTGCCGACGACGAGGTCCTGCCTGCCGTCTGCGCGCACGCACACAGCTCAGCGGCGCGGGCAGCGCACGGGCAGCACTCGCAGCGGCGCACCGCCATTAAAGTCCGTCTTGCAGAGCGCCGTGCCGGCCTCGTCCTGCGAGCGCCCGCCGTAGAAGGGCAGGACGGTCGCGTTGATGCTGAGCGCGGGTGCCTCGGCCGTCGGGGCTGCGTACGATATCAGCACCGACGGCAGCGGCCGCGGCGGTCAGCGCACCGGCCGAGGGCGCGGGTGTGGGCGTGCTCTCAAAGACGTAGTCAAACTCGTAGACGTTGCTGAGCACGGGAAAGTACGGGACGTCGTCCTCGGCCGTGCCCGCGATCAGCTCGCCCTGCCCGCCAAACACAAACAGGCGCTCGTCAACGACGGCCGCGGCGAAGCGGAAGAGCGGCTGGGGCAGGGAAGACTCGTTGCGCCACGTGTTGGACACGGGGTCGTACGAGCGCACGCGGCTGAGCGGGACCAGGTCCGTGTCGACGCAGTCGACCGTCTTGGACTTGGTCTCGCCGCCAAAGCTGAGCAGGCGGCCCTCGAGCTCGACGCCGGCGCGCTTCTGCGCGCTGTTCTCGCCCGGGGCCGCGCGCGGGGTCCACGTGTGCTCGTCCGGGTCAAACATCTCCATCGAGTCGATCGGCTTGCAAAAGTCGCTCGCGACGTAGCCGCCGTAGATGAAGCCCTTGCGCCCCACCGGCACGGCCGAGAAGTCGCCGCGGCCAAACTCGAGCTGCGCGGCGTCGCGCACCCACGTGTCCGTGGCCGGGTAGTAGCGGTAGGTCGTGTTGAACGCGACGCTGTAGTCCGGACTGTAACCGCCCATGATGTAAATGACGTCGCCGATGGTGAAGCACGCGTTGTCGCTGCCGACGTCGTCCGGGTACAGGCTGGCCTTGGTTGACCAGGCGTTTGTGGTCGTGTTGAACTGGTCGACCTGGTCGATGATCTCGTCCGTCTCGAGCGTGCGCCCGTTGAAGACATAGATCGAGTCGCGCCACGTGCACGAGCAGTGGCGGTAGCGCGGCACGGGCATCGGCGCGAGCTCCTCGAACGAGAACGCGAACGGGTCAAACGCGAGCACCGACGCGGTGATGTTGGAGCACGCGCAGTACGGCCCGCCGCACGTCTGCTCGCCCACGCACCCGCCCGTCAGGTACACCATGCCGTTGAGCGTGTCGGCGGTCTGGTCGCTGCACACGCGCGCGCGCACACAAAGCATCAGCCAGGCCGCGCAAACGCGACATCCTCCGCACCTGCGCTGCGTCGGCATGAACGCGACCTCGCTCCACTGCAACACCGGCACCACGGGCGCGGCGGTCGGCCCGGGCGTGCGCGTGGCCGCGGGCAGGCTCTGGTAGCGGCCGGCGCACTGGTACGGCGAGGTGTCGGTCGGGGCGGGCGTCGGCGTCGGCGTGAGAACGGCGTCGAGGCCCGCCCCGCCGCTGCCGCGCGACAGCACGACCGCAACCGGCACGACGACCACGAGCAGCAGCAGCACTGCGACCACACCGGCGCAGACCAGCAGGCGCGTCTGCCGCCGGCGCTGCACCGACGCGCGCGCCTCGGCCTGCAGCGTCGTGAGCCCGCCCGTGTCGGTGTCGGCGTCGGCGCCGTCCGCGTCGGCGTCGGCCGGCAGGCTCTGGATCGCGCCCACGAGCGCCGCGCTGTCGGCCGCGCGCCACGCCTTGCTGCGGCCCTTCCGGCCCGCCGCGTCGTCCTCCAGCGCCGACAGCTCCATGTCTCTCGCAGCTGCCGCACGCGCCGGTCGTTGTCCGGGTCAAACAGAGCCACGTGGCCTGCGCGGCCATGGCGAGTGCCTGGCTGCGTTTTCAGCCCGAACCGCGAGACACGCGCGTGCGCCGGGCGATGTCCTCCGCCTATGTTCTCCTCGAGAAGCTCGGCGAGGGCTCTTATGGGTCGGTCGTGAAGGCCGCGCACAAGGAGACGGGCGTGCTGTACGCGATAAAGTGCGTGCGGCGCGTTTGCGCGAGCACGAACGCGGCCCCTCACGCAGACACTCGCGCGCACACAACAGGCTTGTGCCGATCGAGAAGGGCGAGGGCCTGCAGTCGATCATGCGCGAGGTCGACATCATGAACGGGATCGACTCGAAGTACGTGATCAAGGTCTTCGGCACGTTCGTCGAGGACGAGCACCTGTGGGTGCGTGCGGGCGCGCACGGCGCACGAGCGCGCGCCCACGACACGCCGCGCGCCGCAGATCGTGCTCGAGTACTGCGCCGGCGGGTCGGTGGCAGACTACATGCGCCTGAGCAAGCACACGTTCGAGGAGAAGTACATCGCGGGGATCTGCAGGCACGGCGCTGCTTCGTCAGCGAGGCGTGCACGCGCTCACACGGCGCCGCGCACCGCAAGGGACGTCCTGCGCGGGTTACAGTACCTGCACGCCAGCAAGAGGATCCACCGCGACGTCAAGGCCGGCAACGTCCTCCTGTCGGCCGACGGCGTGGCCAAGCTCGCCGGTGCGGAGCACGACCGCCCACGGTCGCCGCGCCGTCGCCGCTCACGCACCACAGACTTTGGCGTGGCCGCGCAGCTGACCGACAAGACGTTCAAGCGCAACACGCTCACGGGGACGCCGTACTGGATGGCGCCCGAGGTCGTGCTCGAGTCTGGGTGCGAGACGCACACACACGCGCGCGCGCGCCCCGTCAACGGCTGCATGACATGCGCCCTGCACAGGTACGACGGGAAAGCAGACATCTGGTCGCTCGGCGTCACGTGCATTGAGATGGTCGACGGCAAGCCGCCGTACCACTCGGTGCGGCCAATGCTGGCCATGATCATGATCCCAAACAAGCCGCCGCCGATGGCCCTCGACGGTGCGTTCCGCGGTGGTCGCCGTGTCTGCGCGCGCGCGCGCTCGCTGACACCGGCGCGTGCTCAGCCGACAAGTGCTCGCCCGAGTTTGTCGACTTTATGACCAAGTGCCTGCTCAAGGACCCGAACGCGCGGCCGGACGCCGCGACGCTGCTCGAGCACCCGTTCATCACCAAGGTCGCGGCCGCGGTGCCGCATGGCCAGCTGGTGCTCACGGCCCGCGCCACAGGCCGGCAGCCTGAAGCCGCTGGTAGAGGAGGTGATGGAGATGATCGCGCAGAACGGCCTAGGGCTGGAGGAGGATGACGAGGAGAGCGCAGTGCGAGTGCGGCCGTCGAGCGCGCGCGGGGAGGGGGGCACGCCTGCTGAGCCTGCGGCGCTGCAGACCGTCGCGAGCACATCGACGGGCACCGGCACCGAGCAGGACGGGCCCGGGCACTACGACGACGACACGGTCAAGCGCACGCCGCTCGTCAATTCCGCCACGAGCAAGCGCTACTCCAAGCGGCAGTCGGCCGCGCCCGCGGTGCGCCCGCGTGCGCGCGCAGACCTGGCCCTGACCAGACACACAGAAGGTGGGCATGCCCACGATCAAGCCCGCGAGCGAGACCTCGCTTGTCACGCCCGTGGTCGAGACCCTCGAGGAGCTCCTGGTGCGTCGCGCGCGGCGTGGCCCTGGCGTACCGCTCACGGCTCTCGCGGCAGGAAAACTCCAACCTGGTCAAGCACGCGCTCGAGGCCGTGCCCGTCGGTCGGCCGCAGATCACGTTCTACTGGGCCGAGGCGTCGACGACCGAGGTGCGGTCGCGCATGGCAGGCCTCGTGCGCACTCACACGTCTCGGCGTGCAGTTCTTCCTCGACAAGGAGCCGGTGACGGTGTGTCGCGAGTCCCCCACGCCGCTCGTCAACTCGATCTCGTTCGACTCGAAGGTGATCTCGCGCGTGCACGCGGCGTTCAGTGAGGTACGGCCGTGCAGCGACGCACATACTCGGCGCACGCTCACCGGTGCGCGCGCGCGCGCGCGGATGCGCAGTCCAACGGGTCGTTCTACATCACCGACCTCGGCTCGTCCTCGGGCACCTTTGTCAACAACGTCCGCCTCAGCCCGAGCAAGGAGCGCTCCAAGCCGCGGCAGCTCGAGGACGCGGACGAGGTGGACACGCGCGCACTCGCCTCGCGCACCCCGCCTGCTGACGCGTGTGCACGTGCAGATCTGCCTCGGTGTCTCGCTCGGGACAGACCTCGTGCAGATCGGCCCTGAGAAGGAGGCTGAGGTGCCGCCCGACCGCCGCGCGATACGCTTCAAGGTGCGGTTGGGGCGGTGGCAGCCCGGCTTGCCCACACGCGCGCCGCAGGTGCTCATCATTGAGGAGCGCAACCGGTCCATTTTCCTGCTCTCGCACAGCGTCACGTCGTCGCACTCGTTCCTGCCCTGAGCGCGTTCAAGCTTCGTTGTTTCATTTGTCCGCGCTACTACTGGTCGGCGATACTTCACGGCGGTCACTGTACACGCGCGCGCTTCGCTGCCGGCCGCGCGCCCTCGACGTACGCGGCCAGGTCGCCGCCGGCGGCCTCGCGCTCGCGCCGGCGCCGCTGCTCGCTCTGCGCCTGCAGCTTCTGCTTGAGCGTCTCGACCGACGTGGCCGACGCAACCGTCGCAGACCTGGGCGCGCCATTACACGCGGCTGCCGGCACAGCGCGCACGAGCGGCCCGCGCACCCGGCGTCGTTGGCCGCCCGGGCCGCGGGCTCCTTCGGCGCCTCAAACGCGCGCGCACGCTCGCGCTGTCGGCGCGTCGTCGTCTCGGCTTGCGCGTCCTGCGCAGTCACGGTCAGCGCGTTGCGGGGCGGAGCACGAGCCGCACTGGGCGCCGCACCAGCTTCTGCTGCATCGCGCGCGCCCTCTTCTCGCTCGCCTTGAGGAAGTACTCGCCGCTCTCGATCTCCAGGTCGACCTTGCGCGGCGTCTGCGCGGGCGGGAACGGCGTGTACTCGCCCTTCTTCTTGATCGGCTTGCTCTTCGTCTTGGCGTTTTGCTTCTTGAACTTGGGCAGGAAGCTGCGCGGACGCGGCGGCGCCACACTCAACCGGCCGCGCTGCCGCTTCTGGGTGGCGCACCGGTCCCAGTTCTCGTTCTTGAGCGTCTCGTCCTTAGCCAGCTCGCGCTTGATCATCAGCTCCTGCGCTTCACCTGTCAGTGCGCGCGACGCACGCGCCACGCGGCGTCGCACCTTGATGTGGTAGATCGGGTGCACGTTGTTCATGCAGTCCACGACTATCCTGCGCACCTGTTTGCACACAGCGCGCACGCACGCGTCAGGATGCAGCCGGTGTGCGACGTGGGCCGGCACGCGCCTGCTTCAGGCCCTTGTAGTCGCCCATCACCGCGACCGTGTTGCCCTGCACGAGCATGTAGCAGCTCGTGAGCAGCTCAATCGCCTGCACGCACGCGCGCGTCAGTCGCCGCTCGCCGCACAACGCGCTGCCGCGCTCGCCTTGAGCGTGTTGCCGTTCGGCCCCACCAGCCGCTGCCGCCGCTTGACAAAGCGCTCCTTGTTGCGCACGACGTTGCCGATCTTGATGATGTCGCAGGCCATGTTGTCGTCGAGGATCTTGAGCGCCTGCCAAGCACGCGCTTGAGCCGGTGCGACAGAAGGGGCGCATGCGCGCGGGTTCGTGCCTGCTGGTACGGCACGCTGCGCGCGAGCAGCTTGATGAGGTCGCGCGCCTTGAGGATGATGTACGGGTCCCACGTCTTGCGCGTCGTCTTGACCGTCATGCTGCCCTCGAGCAGGTCGAGTACGCACGCGACGCCCTGCCGCGCGCCTGAGCGCGCGAGTGCGGGTCTCGCGCGCGCGCGCGCACGCACGTGCGTCTCAAGCGCCCGTGTCACGTGCGGCCAGCACCCCTTCAGGTACTTCTCGCGGTACTTGGGGAACAGCGTCGCGAAGGACGACTCCTCCGTGAACGGGCCCTTGACGTCGGTCGGCGCGATCGTCACGACCTGCCAGTGGTCGATCTCCTCCGAGTCCCACGCTGCGCGCGCGCACACACCCGCACGCGCCTCAGCGGCCCCGCCGCCCCGCGCCCGCACGCGCGCACGCTTGTCGCGCCGGTACTTGCGCTTGCCGCTCGGCCGCGTGTCATCGTCCACGTGGCCTTCCGCCATAGTGGCTAGCGTCTGACAGCGATTGTGCGTCACTTTTCACGTCGGCGCGGTCGAGCGCATTGTCGACGACCGGCTCGTGCGCGTGGGCATGAGGAACGGCGCGACCTTCTCGGAGAACTGCGAGCGCTGCCGGGTTCACGGGGGATGTCAGATGCGCCGCGGCGCGTGGGGCGTGCGCGGCGCGTGCCTTCTCAAAGTTGAACGTCGGATCAAGGAATGGCAGCTCCTCAATCAGCGCCTCCTTGTTCAGGTTGCTAGGGGCGCGCGCCGGTCAGCCCGCTCGCCCGCTCGCATCGTGCGGGCCATCGCGCGCACGTTTTCAGCGCCGACAGCGGCTGCCGCAACAGCTCGGCCACGACGCCGCGAAGGTACCTGGCGCGAAGGTGAGCACAGAGGCCAACGTCACACGCTCGCGCACGTCTGCAGCCGCTCGCGTCTGCTCTCGGCAAAGGCCTCGTCCTGCGACTGCAGCAGGCGCTTCTTCGGGAAGTGGCTGATCAGGAAGGGCGACATCTCCATGCGCCGCATGAGCTGCGCGCATATCGCCGCCGTCAGCGCTCGTTGCTCCCAGTCGGCCGCGCGCAAAAGGCACCTGCTGGTGCATCTCGAGAAACCTGCCATCGCGGCACTGTCAGTCGCCCGGTCAGCACGCGCAACGGCGCGGCACGCACTCGCTGTAGCGCCGCATGACCA
Source organism: Parvularia atlantis (assembly GCA_943704415.1). Taxonomy (NCBI): domain Eukaryota; order Rotosphaerida; genus Parvularia; species Parvularia atlantis. The sequence continues at coordinate 26,046 of CALSCO010001884.1, read as the reverse complement.
CCCAGCGCTCGCCGCCCACGGTGACCTCGATCACGTACTCCTGCTCCGCCGGGCGGCGTCAGGGACGAGCTGCACGCGCACGACAGCCGCGGCGCACATGATGACTCTTCGTGGCCGTGTCGGCCACGAGCAAGAAGCTCGGGATGAGCAGCTGGATGTTGTTGCTCTTGTCGGCGCCGGTCGCACTCGCCTTGTGCTCCTGCGCGGCCGCCCGATGCGTCGGCCGCGTCTCGCGCGACACTGCAAGCAAGTAGCCGCACCAGCTCCTGATGCAACTCCTTGATCCGCCGCTCATACGCCATGCGGCCCTCCTCCAGCAGCTCCACGCGCTCCTTCTCGGTCGCGACCTGCAGCTCGAGGTCGCGCAGACGCTGCGCCATCTCCTGTGCGTGCGCGGTGTCACTTGCCGTGCACTACGACGCGCGAAGACGCACCGTCGTGCCCTGCGCGGTGTCCTGCGACTGGCCCGAGAGCGGCCGCACGGGCGACCCGTTGGCGCCGACACTGCGGGGCAGCGTCAGCACGGTGGATGCGCCTGCGCTGACGCACCGGTCCGGCGACGACGACACCAGCGTGAACGAGAGGTCGTCCGGCGCGAGGCTGAGGTCGAGCTGACAAGCAAGAGAGCAGCGCCTCAGCTGCGCAGCTCGCAGCGGCACGGCTGCGCGCGCGCACCGCATCTTCCGACAGGCTCAAGTCCACCAGCGACGAGTCGGCTGTCAGCACTCGCCCCGGCGCCGACGGCGAGGCTATCCCGGCGAGCCTGCGCCGTCGCGTGCCCGTGAGCGCGGCCACGGCCAGGCGCGCGAGACGCGCACCGCTCCTGGCGCATCCGCGCGGCCTCGGCCGGGTGCTGGAAGCGGTACGTGTGGAACCGCCCGAACGCGACGCGGTGGCCCTGGCGCAGCTGCACGCGCTCGTGCACTTGTCTGCCATTGACGAGCACGCGCGGCAGCTCGCCCTGCGACAGCCGTTTCGAGCGCGTCGCCAGGTCTGCGAGCGGATCGGTTGGTGCTGCGCCGCCGTCGGCTGCTGCTGCGTCCGCGTCCGCGTCCACGTCCGCATCTGGCCTCGGCTGCCCTGTGCTGCCCTGCGTCTGCGTCCAGACTGTGTGCACGGTCAGCGCTGCGACGTGCGCACGGCCGGCCCGCCGCCGCACCCGGGTCGGCCGCCCCAAACGGCACAAGGTACACGCTCCCGTCGTCCAGGCTCTCCACCGCGGCGTGCTGCGGCGCCACGTCCGGCCCCGCCAGGACGATGTCCTGCTCGTTGGCGGACGGCGTCGAGCCGATCCTGGTCACGCCTGACCACGTGCGCTCAGCCAGCGAGCGAGCACACGGCGCACGCTCGACACACCCGGACGCAGCTCGTACAGCAGCACCTCGGCGTACAGCGGGTCGTCGTTCAGGTTGAGGAAGTACGGCAGGCTGTTGTCCTCGACCGTGACCTTGATGCCCATCGCCTGGCGCCCGGCCGCGTATGGTTAGCCGCGCCAGGCGACGGTCGCAGCCGGTGCACGCACCTTGAACGCCGCACGCCGCTGCGCCTCGAGCTTCTCGCTGTTGCGCATCTTGTCCTCCCACGTCAGGCTGAGCTCGGCGATGAGGCGCTCGCTGCATACGCGCGCATCGTCAGAGCGTGCGACGTTGCGGCGAGGCGGCGCGGCGCACCTCTCCTTCAGCTGGTCCCTCAGCTGGCTGACCTCGCTGTCGGGCGAGGACCCGGCCGTGGCGCTGCTCGACGTGCCACCGTTTTGCGCCAGCTGCTCGCGCAGGCGTGTGATCTCCTCCTTGAGCTCTGTGTGCGTGCGTGAGCACGACAGCACGCGACAAGCGCGTCGCACCGCGGATGATGCGCGCGTTCGCGTCCTCGTTCACGACTGCGCGGTTGACAATGTTCTTCGCGCTGTTGGCGTACCGCAGCGTGCTGGTGCCGCGGCGCACGGCTCAGCCCCGCGACGCCTGCCGCCGCCGCACTGCCGCCGCACCTCAGCGATTCCTCAAAGTTGATCGCGGCAGGGCTGATCGTCGCGACCATGATCGTCTTCGAGTTTCCGCCCAGGTTATCCTTGAGCAGCCTGCGTCACGGCACTAAGCACGCGGCGCCCGGCACAGGCGGCGTAGCGCACCACGTCAGCACCGAGTCACGATACGGCACGAACGGCTGCTTGCTGCTACGCGGGTCAGACTCGGCGAGCGCCTTGATGACGAGCCCGAGCGTGCTCAGTGACTTGTTGATATTGGCGCCCTCCTGCGACCGACCGCGTCAGCCGACGCTGCAGCAACACCGGGTGCGCGCGCGCCTTGAGCCGGTCGCCGGTCGTGCCGCTCTTGCCCGCGCGCTCGCTACCGGCGAGATCGACGAGGCTGATCTTGCTCGTCTTCTCGCTCGTCATCTTCACCTCCGGGTCGTACTGTGCGCCGGCTCGCGCGGTCTACGGACGCTGTCACGCGCCGGCTGCGCGCACCTTGACTTGCGTGAGCACAAGCGTGAAGATCGCGTGCGACCGGCTGCTGAGCGCGTTCATCGCCGTGGCCGCGACCGTGCGCGCCTTATTGCCCTCGTCGATCAGGCGGTTGATGTCGGTAAAGCTCGCGACCAGCAGTCTGGCCGGGCGTGCGCGATCAGCCCGACACCCCCCTGGCCGCAGGCAGCCCGACGCACTTGGACAGGTCCTCGACGTACGGCCCGAGGACCGGGTGCTCGCGGACCTTGCACTGCCGCGGGCTGTCAGGCGCGCGAGGACGCACCGCGGCCCGATGCGCACCGAGTGGTCCTTCATGGCTGGGTTGAGCAGATCCTTGACCTTCTCGTTGTAGATCTCAAGGTACGACACCTGCGCCACGACCGCCGCCGTTGCGAGCGTGAGCCGGAGCGCGCGGCCGCGATGTGTGTGCGCATCAGACCTCGACTTTGAACGACAAAGTCGGCTCGGCGTTCTGGTCGATGCGCGCAAACATGGCCTCGCACAGGCGCGGGATGATGCCCGGGTCCTGCTCCGTGCCCATCATGCTGTACGACCTGCGTGTTGCGCGCAATGTCAGCCGCGACCATCCGTGCGCGAGCACGAGCGACGCACTTGCCCGAGCCGGTCTGCCGCGCACCGCGGGTCAGCACCCAAATACGCACACGGCGCACGCGCGCACGCACCTGGCCGTAGGCGAAGATGCACACGTTGAAGCCCTCGAACGCGTGCGCGAGCGTGCCGCGGCCGACGTCGTCAAACACGCGCTCTTGCGAGGCAAAGTGCGCGTCGTCGCGGTTGGTCGACCAGAACGCGTGGTCAAACGTGAACGGGCGGACGGGGTCGGCCGCGCCCGCGGCCACGCGCTCCGGGTCGGTCAGCAGCACCTGCCCGCCGCTCATGCGCACGACGACGTCGGCGCGCGACTGGATCTCGCTGCGAACCATGCGACGGGTCGCGATCAGCGGTGGCGCTCGCGCCCGCGCACGCAGGACGACGCGCGCACCGGTCGTTCAGCGGCCGGCAGCGCACGGCCACGCGCACGGACGACCCGCCGGGCCCGGCAGGCGCGGCCATGTGGAGGCGGGAGCCGGCGTTGAGCGCAGCACAGACGCGCAGATAGTACACGCTAATTACAGCCAGATCTCTAGATGCTACACGTACACGTACATACGTTAGTCGCCGAGCTGGCTCGCGAGCGACGTGAGAGGGACGTAGCGAACCTGCGCGCCGGCGCGTCAGCCCGCCGCGCCCCCGCGCACACGCACGGCCACGCACCCCGAGAAGCTGGTCGCGCTCGTACGTCCCGCGCGGGCCCTTGCGGTAGAGGCAGATGGCCTGCTGGCCGTACTCGACCACCTCGGGCACGTACAGCAGGCCGCCCTCGGCGAGCTGGTCGAGCAGGGCCTGCGGGAAGCGCTCGGCCGCGGCGCCGACGTGGACGCAGTCGTACGGCGCGTACTGCGGCATGCCCTGCGTGGACGACGCGGCTCAGCCGAAGCACAGCCGCGCGCGCGCGCATGCCTCGCGCCCGTCGCTCGCCACAACCTCGATCGGCGCCATCTGCACGCCCGCCGCGCGCGCCGTGTCGATGTTGCGCAGCGACTGCTTGACGAGCTCAGGCACGTGCTCCACGCCAACGACCTGCCCGGACGGCGCGACCATGTGCGCCATGCACGCGGTGAGGTAGCCGCTGCCGGACCCGACGTCGAGCACGCGCGCGCCCGGCTGCAGAGGCACGAGTGTGCACAGGTGTCAGCACGCGGCCTTCAGCACGTCAGCACAGCGCGCGCGCGCCTTGAGCTTGGCCTCGAGCGTGCTGAGTGCGTGCGCGTGCATGTGCGGCGCTGAGATGGTCACGTTGTGCCCGATCGACTGCGGGCTGTCCTGGTACGCGTGCGCGCCCGGCCCGACGAACCACTTGCGGTCTACCGCGTTCATCGCCTCCTCGACGGCGCGGCCCACGACCTGGCCCTGCGCCGTCAGCACCCTGCGCGGGGGCGCGCCGCGCGCACGCACATAGCCTGACTGCTTGAGGTTGCGGACCAGGCCCGCGTTGCTCGTCGAGCTGCACGTCCAGGCCATGGCTCGGGCGGCGCGGAGCAAGTGACGTGCAGCGAGTGACGTGCAGCGAACGTCACCCAGCTTTTTGCTCTCCAGGCTTTCTTTCGGGTGAGCCTCAGCCCTCCTTTGCGCGCGTGCTCTGCCCGTTGTGCGCGTGCCTCGCGGGGCCCCTTGCCCTCCGTGTGCGCGCGCAACCCCGCACGGCGCCTGTCGCGCTTGCCCGCCGCGCCGCACCTGTGCATGTGACGTGGGCACAAACCGCCCGCTCACTCGCTGAGAACCGTAGGGACTGTCCTCGCGTCGCCACTTTGCAGGCGCCGTGCCCCCTCCGGTGACGTGGCCGCTGAACCCCCCTGCCGTCGGCCGTGCGCGCAGCCAGGGCAGTCGCAGCCGCAGCCGCAGCAGCCGCAGCGCGAACGAGACAAAAATGCTGGCCAGGTGCGCGCCCAAAACAAACGCCGCACGGCGCGCGCGCCCGCCCCAACGACAACGCGTGCGACACGCAGAGGCGTCTTTGGCATGTCGACCGACATTCTCCGGCCGAGCCTCGCCGATCGGCCGCAGCACGACGTGAGCGGCGCGCCGGTCGAGGTGAGCATCGACTGGGACGCGCCCGGGCGGTACGTCGGCCCGCCCGTGCCCAAGCTCGTCGCGGCCGCGACGACCGCGTCGGCCTCGGGCGCCGGCGCGCTGCCTGTCCGACGCTACACGCTGCGGCGCGGCGGGCCGACGCCCTCGCCGCCCGCGGGCGCGGTGCCGTCGTCGGCGTCGGGCACGACATCGCCGACGTGCGTCAATGCGCCCGCCCGCCCACTACGCGCACCGCTCACGTCCGGTACGCCGCAGCAAACGCGGTACCGTCCCCGCCTACGGCGTAGGCCTGGTGTCGCAGGACGAGCTGCGCCTGCTGCTGCTATCGGCGAGCACGTCGCGACGGTCGCGCACGCCGCGCTCGCCCACCCCGCCGTCGTCGCCCACGGGCACAGGTGCGCGGCGCCGCCGTGCCACACCGTGTTGCCCAACCCGTGCTGCGGGGCCCCTCTCTCAGGCGAGCTCCCGTCGCTGTCGTCGTTGCCGGGCCCGTCGTCCGTGCGCTCGTCCGTGTCCGAGCACATCGTCCTCGCCTCGCCGCGCCACGCCCACGGCTACTCGGCCAACCTGAGCCGCGCGGTGGCGCACGTGCGTGGCGCGGCTGCCGTTTTGCGCGCGGCTGCCGGTTTGCGCGCGCGCGGCTGGGTGCTGAACCGCCCTCCGCGCAGACCATGACGACAACGGTGCTGCCGCCGGGTATCGCGTCGGCCGTGCACCGCGAGACGACGCCGCTCGACATGTTTGCCGACGCGACGCTTGTGTCGCCGCCGTCGGGCGTGATCAGCTTCGGCAGCTCGGCGACGTCCTCGCGCGTGCCCAGCCCGATCGCCTACCACCCGCACACGCTCACGGCGGCCGCGGCGGCGCGGCTGGCGCGGCAACAGGTGGCGTGCGGCTCTGTGCCCGTTGTGCGCGCTGCTGACAGTGTTGCGCACGTGCACGCAGGGCCGCGATGGCACGGTCACTCCCAACAACACGTCGGACGAGGAGTCGAGCGACGACGAGGGCACCGGCGACGCGCACAGGCAGCGGCAGACGCTCTCGCCGCGCGCCAAGCGCGTGCAAACGTGCGTGGCGCGTGCGCGTGCGCGTGGGCCGTGTCCGCTGATCGTGAGCAGCGAGTGGGTGCTCGTGACCGAGCCCGACACGCTCTCGGCGGTCGACCGCATACAGCGCGCGTTGCTGGTCGACAACCCCGTCGCGCGCTGGATGGTCACGGCCGAGCCACTGCTGAGCAACCATGACCAGTTTTGCGACGACATGCACCAGCTGGTGGAGGTGCGCGCGGCCGGGGCACTCCGGGCTGGGTGGCCTGACGCGGGCGCGCAGGGCTACATCCGGCACATCCGCGCGGCCGGCGCCGACACGCAGCAGATCGGCATGCTCTTTGGCGCAGCGGCGAGCGTGCACGACAGCGCGCAGTACGTCCGGCGCGTCTTCCGGGAAGCGGTCGAGTCGCGCACGGACGCGGCCAGCATCGTTGAGCAGGCGAGCAAGGCTGTGCGTTGTTCGCGTTTGCCCGCTGCACCGGCGCCTGACCTGCCGCGCGCGCGCGCCAGCTCGTGCTGCTGGCGACCGTGCTCGAGAGTCACGTGCGCGCGCTGCCGGGCTGCATCCAGCACCTGAGCGACACACGCAGCTGGGACGAGGCGTTCGAGGAGCAGATCGCGGTGCGCCGCGCACGGTGTGCGAGCGAAGGCCGCGCTGACCGCCGGCGCAGGGCCCGAGCCGCACGCTGCGCCCGGTCAACGTGCTGGTGCGGCGGCCGTTCGAGTATGTGCCGCTGCTCGAGTCGCTCCTGCGCTCGTTCGCGGCGGTGCCGGCCGACGCGCAGCTTGCGGCGCTCCTGCGCGACGGCGCGCACAGCCTGCACCTCTGGGCGCCGCGCGCGGACGAGCTGCCGGCGGCGGTTCAGTGACAGCCGTGCGTCGTGTTGCTAACTTTGTGTACTCATGGCGGCCTCCACGTCTCACGCCGTGCCGGCGATGCTCTCGACCTTCTTCGTGTTCAACCCGCAGTTGGGGCCGACGGACGAGACCGAGCACGAGAAGCTGCTGTTCTACTACCCGGCCGACGCGCCGCTGGACCACAAGCTGCGCCACGTCGGGCTGAGCGAGGCCATGGTCAACTTCACGCGGTGCGCGCGCTCGGCGTGTCGGGTGATCCCTTACGCCGCCGTGCGCGCAGCTCGTTCGCGCCAACCAAGCCGTGCGAGGTCGTGCGCACGCAGAAGAGGCGCATGGTCTTCCTCAACCCGGAGGGCGACTACTGGATGATCATGGCAAGACGCGCGCGCACGGGCGCACACACGGCGGCGCGTCTTAACCCTCCGCCCTGGCGCGCGCGTGCGCGCGCAGCACGTCGACGTGCCCAAGCTGCGCCGCACGACCAAGGACAACCAGGTGGTCGAGGACTACCTCGAGACCGACCTGCACGACTCGGTTCTGGACGCCGTGCTGCGGCAGGCCCACCGCATGTTCAAGGTGGGTGGGCGGGCCGCCGCCGCGGCTTTCCGCCGACTGATCCGGCCCCGCAGCTCTTCCACAGCTCGTTCTCGGCCAACGTCGAGCGCTTCTCGGTGCAGACGCTGCGCACCAAGATGCTCGACTTCTTCCCGCCGCTGCTCGCGCGCATGGACCTGAACGAGACCAACCTGCTGACGACGCTCGACGGCATGCATCCCACACACCGCATGCTCGCGCTCACACAACCTCCTCCGCCACGCGCGCGCGTGCGCCCATATAGGCCTGCAGTTCCTGCCGCTCGACAAGACGCTGTACCTGCGCGTGCAGTCGTTCATCAACATGACCGAGAACCGCTTCCCGGAGATCTCGTACAGGTGCCTGCAGCCGTCGCTGGGCGCCGCAGCGTCCGCCTCACGCGCGCGCGCGCGCCCCTGCGCAGCTGCTTCCTGCACTCGGACCACCTGGTGTGGTCGGGCCTGGAGCAGGACGACATCCGTGTGCTCTACCGGTGCCTCACGAGCGGGCTGCTGCTCAACCTTCCGTCGCAGACGCGCACGCCCGAGGAGATGGTGCCGTAGGCGCGGTCCCCTTGCTCACCGCACGCGCTGATCTGCGCTCGCGTGCACGCGCACAGCAAGCGCCGCCCAAGCCGCGCAAGATGAAGGACGTGAGCTCGCCCGACGTCAGGTGCGCGGTCGCCGCGCTTCGTCGTCATTGCGCACGCCCAAACGCCCGCTACGACGCGCGTAAGCAAACCGGGCTTTTTGACGGGACCGGCGGACCTTGGGGACCCGGCGACGCCGATAAACTCGATGCGCGTGCGTGGCTTTCGCGCGGCCGCTGGGCTTGGCTGATTGACGCCGCCCGCGCGCGCCAGGTGCACGTCGGGCCAGACAGCGCCGAGCACTTCCTCATCATCTACCAGGTGCGCGCGTGCTGCGCATCGGCCGGCAACGTGCCCACGTGCTGCCGCAGATGCTCGGCGTGACCGCGGTCTTCCTCATGGCCAACACGCTCACGGCCGTGGACAAGGTGATGGACCTCAGGTTCTACGCGTCGCTGCACGAGTTTCTCGCGCCGCAGCTGGAGGAGCTCAACACGCAGATCACGCGGCAGCAGCAGCGCAAGACGGCGTGCGTCGCCCTGTCTTGCGGGCGGCCCGTCGCGGAGCTGAGCGCGCGGTCGCAGGCCCGACTTTGCCTACCGCTACATCTACTTCAACCACATGAACCTCGCCCTCAAGGCGACGTTCAACGACACCCGCCCGACCGTGCTCAGCCGCGAGGCCATGCACCTGCTGTCCGATATGCACGAGGAGTTTGTGAGGTGCGTTTCCGGCTGCGGCCACCATGGAGCGCTGACGCTGCAACGCGCGCGCCTGCGCCGCCAGCTCGCCCGAGGCGCTGAGCGAGCTGTGCGTCAAGACCGCGTCTGACTTTTGGATCGTCGGGAGGAGATCGGAGCAGCGCGAGTTTTACGTGATCCTGCCGAAGAAGGACGCAACGCTGATCGACATCCATGGTGCGGCGCTGCGGCCACATGCGGCCGGACTGATGCGTGGTGGCCGCGCAGAGGAGGTCAAGCGGCTGTGCGCGACGCAGTTTGCAAACATCTTTATTGACTGACCCACCCTTTGTGTCTCCTTTGTACAGCTGCGGTCCTACGCGTCGCCTGCCTCTGCCTGCCCGGGCTCGACCTTGGCGCGTTTGCTGCGCCGCTCGGCGATGCTGCTGACCATCTTGGCCCGGTCGACGCTCTGCAGGTAAAACTCGTTCTCGCGCTTGGCCCGCGCCACCTCGGCCCGCAGCTTCTGCTCGCGCGCAGCCTTCTCGAGCGCTGCGCAGAGCAGCCGTTCGGCGCGTGAGTCGGGCGCGCGCAGACGCAGCCGGCCGCACCGATGCGCTCGGTCAGGTGGTGCCACTTGAACCGCGGCAGGTACTTGATCGTCCAAATGTCGTCGTGATAGAAGCCCGTTTTCTTGCCTCCTGCCAAGGGCCTGCGTGAGCGGCGTCGCGTGCCACGGGCGTTGACGCGCACCGATGATGCGATTGTTGAGCAGCTCGGCCGCGCGCTTCGCGTCCTGCTTGTTGGCAAACTCGACCCAGCCCTCGTCAAACTTGTCCTTGCGGTTGCCGCCGAAGCGCTTGCGCTTCTCGCGCGCGGCCGCGCCTGTGCCGACGTCAGCACGGGACGCGCGCACCGCGGCCGCACGCACTCTCGGGCGCGAGGTACACCCGCCCGATCTCACCGTGCTTGGACAGGAGGTGGCGCAGCTTGGCGGGCTGCATGTACGGCGGGATGCGCGAGAGGTAGACCACGCCTGTGCGCTCGACCTTTTCCTGGAACTTTGCGAGCTCCTCGGGCGTGAGCGTGGGCGCGACCTTGCGCGTGCGCTTGCGCTTTGGTGCTGCTTCGCCTGCTGCGTCGCTGGCGTCTGCGGCGGCGTCGTCGTGATCGTCGTCGTCGTGCTCGTGCTCGTCGTCGTGCTCGGCGTCGTTGTCGCCATACTCGGCATCGTCGTCATGCTCGGCATCGTCGTCGTGCTCCTGCTCCTCGTCAACCTCCGCAGCGCTCGCGCTGGCGTCGCTCGCGGCGTCGCTCGCGGCGGCCTCCTCAACCGCAGCCGCCCGCACCACGTGGCCCCGCGCCATCCGGCTTGTCAAGGTTCTCGAGGTTCGAAAGTGACAACCACACCGCAGGCTCTGTTTTAGCCCTTCGGCCTTCTGACCGCGCCGTCTTCAGTTGAGCGTGTCGCGGATGAACTCGATGATCGAGTCACTGCTGACCTTGGCGTACACGCCGGGCTTGTTGGGCTGCGCGCAGCCCTCGCCCCACGACCTGTCGGCCGGCGTCAGTTCCCGGAGGTCGCGCGGCGACAGGCGGCCGAGACGTACACGATGCCGACCTGGACCGGCGTGCCGGACGTCTTCGACCAGAGCGGGCCGCCGCTGTCACCCTGGCACGAGTCCTTGCCGCCCTGGGCGAGGCCGGCGCAGATCATGTTCTCGGTGATGCGGTCGCGGTAGTTGGTGTTGCAGACGCTGTCCGAGACGATCGGCACAGTCACTGGGCGGCGCCAGGCATCGCGGTCAGCGCAACCGGGCCAGGCGGGCCGGTGGGGCGGCGCAGCGCACCCTCGCGCAGCACGTCGCTCAAGCGGCCGCCCTGCGACGTCGTCCCCCAGCCGATCACGACGACGTTGGTGCCGGCGACGCCATAACGGTTGGTCTCGTCCAGCGGGATCTTGTCGAGCGTGGTGACGGGCGTGGACAGGCGCCAGAGGGCGATGTCGTTGTCAAAGGTGATCGCGCGGTAGCCCGGATGGATGACGATCTCGGCCACGCCGACGCTGATGCCGCCCTCGGCCGCGTCCGACAGCGACAGCTGGTGGCGGTGCAGGCGCACGACGAGCGAGCGCGGGTTCATGCCGGTCGAGCAGTGGGCCGCAGTCATGATCCACGAGTTGTTGACGCTGCGGTCGTGCGCGCGGTGAGCACGCGCTGGACAAAACGCCACCGTGCACGCACAGCGAGCCGCCGCAGAAATGGCCGCCGTTCGTGTACTGCAGCGACGCCATGAACTCGTACTGCGGCGCCGCGAGCGTGAGCGGGCCGCTCGCGGGTGTCCGTTCACCGCCGCCGCGCACCTGGTACTTGGGGCTGACCTCGACGCCGCCGACGATCTGCGTCGACGGGGTCTGCCGTGCGTGCGCGCGGCACGTCAGTCAGGTGTCCCACGGCGGTCACCGCACGCGCCTTCTCGAGGTACGCCAGCAGGCGGTCCTGCACGACCGGGTGGACCTGCGGGAAAGAAAAAGTGAGCGACGAGGGTGAACGGCATTGCCCGCGCGCGCGCGCCAGCACCTGGTCCAGGTCGAGGTCGCTGTAGAACTCGCGCAGCCTCTGCAACTTGGTGAGCGGGGCCGCGTGGGCGGCGGCCGCGACGAGCGCGAGCACGGCGAGGGCTGCGGCGGCCTTCATTGCTGCGGGTGGTCCTGTTTGTGTCCGTCAAACATCCAGGGCAGCGCGCGCGCACGGGCCAGCGGCCGAGGAGCAAGGTACAAGTCAGCACGAGGCAGCACGGGGGGGGCATGGCTTGCGAGGGCGTGGCAGAGCCGCCGCTCGCCGTCGTGCGCGCGACGGCACAGCTGGCGGCAGCGTGAAAGTGAGACTCGTGACCAGATCCGTGCCCCTAAAGCATGACACCGGGCCGCGCAACACGGAGCAGCGGCAGCGGCAGCGGCAGCGGCAGCGGCAGCGGCGCGGGCGGCTCGCGCGGCGGCGGCGTGCTCGCGCGCTTCGTGCGGCTCGTGCGCGGCGTCGTCGTGCCGACCGCCGAGCGCGCGCCCCACACGCGCGGTGCGTGACCAAGGCGAGAAATATGAGCACGCGGTCGTCGTGACCGCGTGCGCCGCGCGCGCGCAGAGGGCCTCCTGGCGCTGATCGGCGAGATGCACGCCGTGCTCGCCGACCCAGCCGCCTCGGTGGCCAGGCTGGAGCTGGCTGCGAAGACTGCGAGCGACATGGTGCAGCAACGTGCGTGCCACGTGCCGCCGCGCGCAGGCGGGCGAAAGGCGTGACGTGTGCGCCGCGCAGCCGCCTTCAAGCAGCTGCTGTCGGGCGCGGAGGGGCGCGCGCTGCTCGAGGCCCTCGCGCAGGCCATGCGCCGACATCGCGACCGGCCCGCTTTACTCGCCGCGGGCTTCGAGGTCGTGGGGCTGGCCACGGGCCTGGACGGTTCGTTGGTGCCCCGCTGAGGAGCGCGACGCCGCCTGACGCGCGAGCACACGCACACTCAGCCCTGCACCAGTCGTGGCTGAACGAGGCGCCGTATAAAATGGTCGCGTTCGCGGTCGAGATGTACCACGTACACTTTGACAACGCGAGCGTGAGCGCGCTAGCGTGCTTCGCGCTGCAGCGGCTCGCGGCCGGGTGCGCGGCGCACGTGCACGAGCTCGTCGAGCAGCACGGCTTCCTGCACGCGCTCACGGCGGCCCTCGCGGCGCGGCTCGATCAGCCGATGTTTTGCCAGCACGGCTGCGCGGTGCTGCGCCGGTGCAGCTGGCTCAACGAGATGCTGCCGATGCTGATTGAGGTCGAGACGCCGGCGCTCGTGCTGCGGCTGATGCGCAGGCACCAGTACAATGCGGTCCTGCTCGAGGACGCGGCCACGTGCCTGTACAACCTGGCCCTGCACGGCGAGTCGGCCATGCTCATGCGCCTGGGCGCGCACGATGCCGTGATCGGCGCGCTCAACGCCCATCCGGACGTGCCCGGCCTCGCCGCTGAGGGCTGCGCCGCGCTGGGCGCGCTGTCGACCGTGGCCGACCACGCCGTGACGCTCTGCGGCGTCCCCTTCAGCGCCCACACGCTCCTCCTGCGCATCATCCAGCGCCACATCGACGATGCCCGCGTGGTCGAATACAGCCTGTACGCGCTCTGGTCGGTCACGTCGCGCAACCACATCGCCCGCGAGCAGCTCGTCATGCGCGGCATCGACACCTTCACGCCCATCATCGAGGCCCTGCGCCTGCACGGCCGCGTGCCCGCGATCCAGGCCAACGGCACGGCCGTCCTGAGCGAGTGGCTCAACTGCGCCGTCAACCATGTCGTCATCCAGCCGCCCGTCTTCCGTCCCTCGGTTCGCACAGTCGCCCTCGGTGCAGCCGCCCTCGTCGAACACGACGACGACCGGCCGTGCCGCCCCATGCACTCGCGCGACCCGTCCGCCGCGCTCTCGCCGCCGCCCGAGCCGCTCGCCTCGGCGCCGCCCAGCAGCGGCGGCCTGCGCTCGGCGCGCCTCGCCGTGCCGTCCGCCGTGCTCTCGCGCACGAGCAGCCTGCACCCAGAGCAGGGCCAGGACGAGGGCGAGGGCGCACCGGCGACGGACGTGGCCGGGTGCGACCCAGCGACGGGCGGGGCCGCGCCGGAGGAGGCGGACACGGACATGCAGCCGCTGTGGCGCGTGCGCCGTGGTCTCACCGTGGCGCTCGAGCTCGTGCACGAGGACGACAGCGACGACGCGGTCCTGTCGAGCGACCGGACGCAGGACATGTCCGACTTTCACATCGCCCTGTGCGCGCAGCTGATGGAGCCGCGACACGACCTCGTAAAGGTCCTGCTCGACACGCTGCGCTACTACTGCAATGAGGACGACATCTGCGAGAACTGCTGCGGCGTGCTCATGTCGCTGGCCGAGGACTTTGAGACGGCGCGCTTGCTGATGCAGCTCGGCGCGCCCGCCGTCGTGGCCGAGACCCTCGCCGAGCAGCCCGACAACATGCGCCTCGCGTCCAACGTCGTCTCGTTTTTCGCCGCCCTCGCGCGCCGCCCGGACGTCGCCCGCGCGCTCGTCCTCCCGCCCGTCCGCGCCGACGTCGCCGTGCGCCGCGCCATGAGCGCGTTCCCGCACGACACGTTCATCCAGCCCGCCGCCTGCACCTTCTTCGCCGTGCTCGCGCGCTCGTCCGTCGCCCCGGCCCTTGACTGGGCCCAGCCGCACGACAACAGCACCGCGCATTGGCTCTGGACGACCCTGCAGAGCCTGCGTGACGACTCGTGGACGCAGTCGACCGGCCTCCAGGCCATCACCTACGCCATGGAGGCCGACACGTCCGGCGCGGCCCTGCGCCTGCTCACGTGCGCGTCGTACCGGCTCGAGCGGCGCATCGTGGGCGCGATGCGGGTGCGTCCGGCAGTGCGCGATTCACGTGTACTCACGTGCTGACGTGCGCGCGCGCGCGCGCACTCGCATAGACCCACCTGGCCGACGGGCTCATCCAGGCGTGCGGCGCGCGCGCGATCCTGTCGCTGCTGCTGCTCAGCCCCGGCGAGGCGCGCCGGCTCATGGCCCCGCCCGTGCTCGTGCACATCCAGCTGCTGGCGGCGCTACGCGCGCACCGTCACGCCGAGTGCCCGGACGTGGCCGAGTTTGCGCTGCTCGCGCTCGGCCGCCTGCTCCTGACTGCGCCCTCGGCCGACGCCGCCGTGCTGATGGACCCACCGTACAGCGCGCACCTGCTCGTGGACCAGATCGTCGGCATTTTCCTCGGCAGCGCCACCGTCGTCGAGGCCGGCTACCACGTGCTCACGCTCCTCGTCTTGCTCGCTGGCGCGCGCATCCGCGCCGCCCTGCGCCCGCCCCCGCCCGTCACCGACATGAGCCCGCGCGAGCACCAGCTCGCCCGGCGCCGCGAGCGCGAGGCCAAGTCGGCGCGCATCGCCCTCGCCGTGTGCTCCCGCGCCGCCACCCGTGCCGTGGCCGACGCCAGCACGCACGAGCGGCTCCATCGGCGCGCGCTGGCCCTGCGCCGCGCCTGCATCGCGGTCGAGAGCCTGAGACCGGCCTGACCACGTTTCCTTGTTCATGTTTGCATTGTTCTTTGCACACCTGTTCACAGCACGTTGTCCGATCGCGCAAAGTGCTCGCCACGCTGTGCGCGTGCGGGTCAGCGCACGGCGCGGCAACACGCGCGCGCGCGCGCGCACTCGCA
This sequence comes from Parvularia atlantis, assembly GCA_943704415.1. Classification (NCBI taxonomy): domain Eukaryota; order Rotosphaerida; genus Parvularia; species Parvularia atlantis. Next base: position 10,970 of record CALSCO010001884.1, on the reverse strand, counting down.
GCAGCGCGGCGATGCGCTCCGGGTCGGTCTCGGCGCGAAAGCGCCGGAACTCCTGCGTTGGCGGCAGCGTTGGTGCATCGTCACCCACCTGCCCGCTCGGCACGCCATGCGCACTTGCATCACGCGCTCGCGGTAGAACTCGCGGTCGGTCAGGCGCAGCCGCCGCTCCTTGCGCAGCAGCTCGCGCAGCAGCGCGCGTGCGCTCGACATTCGAGCCGGAAAGATGACGTCTGTCATCCAGGTGCGTCTATCTTGCGCGGCGCCTCGCGGCGCGTCCGGCTGAGGCGCGCCGATGCAGTCAGTGGGGCAGGGCCTGCTGCGGCCCAACTACGAGGACCTGCCGATCGACGTCCAGCTGACGAAGCTGCTCGGTGCGCGCGTGCGCCCGCTGCGCAAGCTGCGGTCGCGCTTACATCACGCGCGCAGACTGGCTCGTCGACCGCAAGAAGACGCCGAGCGACTGGTACCGGCGCAGCGTGGCGATCCAGGCCAAGGCGCGGCACAGATGCGTCTGCATCGCCTCGCTGAGCGCGGGCGCAGGTGACCGAGCTGCAAGAGGGCCTGGCGGGCGAGACGGGCGCGCTGGGCGACTATGCCGCGCCGCGCCGGCTCGGCTACTTTGAGTGCGTGCAGGTGGTCGAGCTACTAAAGCAGAGCGACGGCCAGACGAACCTGTTTGGGCAGGTGTGCCATGCCGGCCCGTCGGTGCACAGCTGCTTGACGCGCACCCAGTACACGTCCGAGCGCTTGCGGCAATGGGCCCAGGTCGTGCGCGCGTACGACAAGGACGGCGTATGCCTGGGCGAGACGGCCAACCAGCTGCTGCAGTACGTCGTCTACGAGATGTGCGCGCCCGCCTGGTCTTGCGTCGGGCGATGGCTCACCGCGTCGTTCTAGCCCGGCCGCCAAGCGCCAGTTGGCCAACTGGCAGCAGCAGATCAAGGACCTGGCACGGCGCGACGCCGAGGCCGTCAGCAGCGCCAACGTGTACAAGGCCAAGTACGCGGCGCAGTGCCAGGAGCTGCGGATAGCGGTGCGCATGGCACTGTGCCGCATCGCGCTCGCTCAGCCGTGCGCGCAGGGCCTCAACGTGCGCGCCGAGCTGCTCACGCTCACGCTCAACGTGCCCGAGCTGTGCCGGCAGATTGAGGCGGCGGCGCGCGCCCCTGAGCTAACCGAGCTCCTGCGCTTCTACGACGCGTTTGTGGACTTTGTGGCGCCGGCGCACCGCGCGACCCGGCTGCCGGTGCTGCGCTTCGTGCGCGAGTGCGGCAACACGTCGCTGGACGACCTGGAGGTGCACACAGGCCTCGTTGTTGAGCGACGTGCGCCCGCGACGGTGGCAACGACGCCCGCGACGGTCGAGATAGTGCCGCCAAAGCCTGCACCCGAGGCTGCGCCGGAGCCCGAGCCGACGATCAGCTGGGACGTCGAGCCTGCCGCGGACGGCGAGCCGGCGATCGACTGGGACGTGGCGGTCGAGGCGCCCGTGGCCGACGTGCCGGCTGACACGGCTGGCGAGGTGGCGGTCGACTGGGACGCGAGCGCCACCGCACCCGCGGCCATCACCGTGGAGCAGGCGGGCCAGGCCGACGTGCCGCAGGGCGACACGGTGCTCGAGAGCGAGGCCGGGCGGGCACTGCTGCTGGACGACCTGAGCGAGGTGGGTGCGCACACGCGGCGTTGCGACGCTGACGGCGACTGCGCAGCTACACGCCTTTGTGGCCCAGCGCATCGCCGAGCAGAGCGGCAAGGGTGAGGCCGCGGTGACGGCGCACCACTTCCAGTCGGAGCGGCTGTACCAGACGGTCGAGTCGCTGCGCGGCCTCCTGGTGCCGGTGCGTGTGCGGCGTGGGCATAGCGTGGCGCTGACGCGGCCCGCAGCTTGATCGGCTCGCAGACCAGCTGCGGCACTCGCGCGTGTTCCTGATCAGGTCGTCGCCGCGGTACCTCGACCGGCTCGTGGCGTCGCTCGAGCACAAGCTGCGGCTGTCGCAGGCGTCGCGCGCGCGGCTGGCGGCAACCGAGATCAAGCGCGTCCAGCTAACAGCGCGCATCGCCGAGACGAGCGCGCGGCTGGCGCAGCTGGCGGACGAGTCGCGGCGGCTGCGCGCGCAGATCGAGGCCGCCGTGTCGCGCGCGTTCAGCGGGCGGCGCGTCAACGTGCTCGGCGAGATCAGTACAGGCTAGCCTTGTCGTTTGAGGGACATATCGGCAGAAGCGCGCCATGCGCCGCACGCGCCGCCTTCCGGCCGCGTGGCGCACGGGACGATGGCGCGGCGCGAGGGTGCGGGGAGGAACGGGCGGCCGCGGCGCGCACTTTGCTCGCGTGGCCGGCGCGGGGGCGCTGAGCCGGAAAAGGGCGCGGCCGCGCTCGCAGGGAAAGGGCCGCCGCATCCCGCACGCTGACGGCACCACGGCGCGCGCGCAGGCCGCCGCGATGAGCGCCGACGACGACGACGTGGCCGGCGCCGCGGGCCAGCTCGCGCTCGACGACGAGGGTGACAGCGGGAACGGCGCATCGGTCGTGCCGCCGGCGCAGAAGTCGAGCTGGGGGTCGTATATCCGGCAGGTGCGCGGCGGTCTTGTGCGCGCACGCGCGTGCTCAAGACGCGGGCGGGGCGCAGCTGATGACGGCCTCGGGCGACCTCGCCAACCTGAGCGCGCCCTCGTTCCTCCTCAGTGGCAAATCCATCCTCGAGCACGAGACGGCGTACCACTCGTACCCAGAGCTGTTTGCGGCGATCAACAGCGGGGCCGACGCGAAGGGTGTGTGCGGCCTGCCCGCTGAGGCGACGCGGCGGGGGGGCTGAGCGTGCTCGGCGCGCCTACACAGAGCGCATGCTCCGCGTTGTGCGCTGGTGGCTCGCCAGCCTCTGGGCCAACTTTGGCGAGCCCTTCGTGACGAGCCAGTCGGTGCGCAAGCCGTACAACCCGATCCTGGGCGAGCAGTACCACTGCTTCTGGGACGACCCCAAGAGCGAGTGGAAGCACGTGACGATGACGGCCGAGCAGGGTGCGCCGCCGCGGGACGCCTCTCTCGCCCGTGCCACGCTCACGCCCCCCACGTGCGCGCGCACGCACGCAGTGTCGCACCACCCGCCCGTGAGCGCGTTCATGTTCGAGAGTCCATACCTGGGCATGTACCTGAACGGGTCCATCTTGACCAAGACCAAGTTCCGCGGCACGTCGGTCAAGGTGCGCGTGGGCACGTGCGGCCGGGGCTTGCGCCGGGCTCACCTGTGTGCGCGTGCCACGCGCACAGGTCGAGAACCTGGGCGAGATCATCCTCGTGCTCAAGCAGCACAACGAGGAGTACAGGCTGTCGTACCCGGAGATGCACCTGCGCGGCATCATCAGCGGCCGGATCTTTGTCGAGATCACGGGCGAGACGTTTGTGTCGTCGTCGGCCGGCATCACCGCGCACATCTCGCACATCGCGTGCGTCCCCGCGCCCGCTGGTGGCCGTGCTGCGCGGGCTGATGCGCAGCGCGCTTCGCAGCAAGGGGTGGTTCTTGGGCGAGTACCACGGGATCAAGGGGTCCATCTACTACACGGACGACGAGGTGCCGGTGCGCGCTCGCCCTGGAGGCTCTGGGAGGCGGCGGCGCGCCAGCTGAGGCATCGACGCAGCTGTACACGCTCTCGGGCAAGTGGGCCGACAAGACGTACGCGCACGACGCCGAGTCGGGCGTGCAGATCCTGCTGTCGGACGTGACCTCGGGCATTAAGGCGGTCTACCCGCGCACCAAGCCGATCGAGCAGCAGAGCGACCTCGAGACGCTCAAGGTGTGGCGGCCGGTGACGCAGGCGCTGATCAACGAGGACTACACCAAGGCCGGGACAGAGAAGAACGCGATCGAGGAGCGCCAGGTGCGGCGTACGCTCTGGCGCCGTGAGGGCGGGCGCTAACGCGCGGTGGTCGGCCCGGCAGAGGCAACTGCGCAAGCAGCGCGAGCACAACAAGGTCGCGTGGATGCCGCAGTACTTCCACCCCACGCCCGAGGACGCAATACTCGACCCGGACGTGCGGGAAAAAGACAAGGTGCGCGCACTCGCAGGCCGCCGCACGCCGCTCACGCCTCGTTGCCACGCCGAGCAGGTCAGCTTCTGGACGTTCAACGGCTTCCCGACCATCGACAGGCACGCACCATCGAAGTAGCCCCTTTGCTACCCCGCATCACCCGTTTGTTGGCGCGGATGGACCCGCCTGCCTTCCTTTGTCTTGTTTCCCCCCCGTTTCATCAAACATCTCGACACCCCGCGCAAGCGACACGCCGCTCACTCGCGCACGCTCCTCCCGCGCCGCCTTGCCGGGGGCGCCTCCACAGGCTCGGCCAGCCCAACGCCGCTGCTCGACGCCGACGGCCCGGACAGCGCGATGGCGCTCGGCGCCGGCGAGCCCTGCGGCGTCGACGCGGCCGCCTTGGTCGCCGAGCCCGGCGCGATCACGGTTTTGGGCACGGCCGGCTCCTCGCCCTTGACCTCGACGTCGACGGCTGTCGGTTTTGGGTGCCGGCCGTGCGGGTGGTGGTGCTCGTCGTCGCCCGCGGTCACGCCAAAGAGTAGCAGCCGCAGCGTCGCAAACGGCAGCGCGAGCGGGTCAAAGTTCTGCGGCGCCGCGGGCCAGTGTTAGCGAACGCGCGAGCGGGTCAGCGGCGCACAACGCGCCTTGTTGAGAACCGCGGCCAGCAGGAATGCGACGTGCAGCACGATGGCCAGCTCCGTGCCCGTCTCGTCGCTCAGAGCGTACTTGGGCGGCAAGAGCGCCGCTGCATCGCCGAGCACGACAAACAGCAGGCTGACGACGAGGCACAGCTTGACAAACCTGCGCGGCACGGGTCGGCCGCAGTGCACACACAACGCACAGCTCAGCCGCGCACCCTGACGGCTTGTTGAGGTCGTGGATGGCGTGCACGCCGCGCGACTGCCGCTCAAACCAGAGCACGAACGAGCTGCCGCAGCCTGTGCCCCGCGGCGTGAGGGCACAGCGGCAGCGGCAGCAGCGTGTGCGGCGTGCGCACCGCCGAGGAAGCCGCACACGACTGCCGTCGTCCACGAGCCCGGAAAGGCGCTCAGGCCGTGCCGCACGCCGTCGACGTTCTTGAGCGCATTGCGGACGCCCTCGACCGCCGCCATCGCAAACTGCGCCGCCGCCGGCTCTCAGCGAGCGCTCGGCAGCCCATGCGCGCGCGCGCGCATGCGCGCGGTACCTGTACAGGCAGCAGGTCCACGGCGAGGAAGCCGAGGTCGAGCGGCGCAAAGAAGACGACGTACCTGGGGCCCGCGCGTCAGCCCCAGCCGCCCGAGCGCAGACGCCGGACGCACCAGCACGCGACGGCCGAGGGCACCTGGAAGTTGTCAGCGAGGAAGCCCCAGTCCTCGCGCAGGAAGACGCTGAGCATGATGGCCGAGCCAAAGTTGACCGCGAGGAAGCCGACGAGCCCCGCGAGCGGGTACTTGCGGTCTGCGCGGCGTCTGAGCGGCTGCGTGTGCGCACGCTGTGCCGCCCACGCCACTGTATTCGAGGCAGCCCGGCAGCAGACGCATCTTGCGCGCCGTGAACAGGCTGTGGTTCAGGTGCAGCCACGGCAGCAGCGGCAGGCGCGCGAGGCCGAGCTGCTCGCGCGCGCGTCAGCGGGCAGCGCGATGGTTGATCGACGCACCGCCATGATGATACGGAGCAGACTGCGGACAGCTACAACACGCTCAGCTTTTCTCTTCGTTTCTCACACGGCGACGGCTTCGGCCGGCGGCTGCAGCGGCACGGGCTCGCCCAGCTCGGCCATGACGTCGATGAAGCGCGAGCGGATGCCGTGCGCCTGCTCGGGTCGCAGGCGCGCCTCCTCGTCCAGCGTGCCCATGATCTGCCGGCCGCCGTGCAGTGCGATTAGTGCACGGGACCCGCGAGACGCCCGTGCGCGTGCCTTGGCCTTGAGGCGGCAGAGGACGTCGTGCAGCGCCGCGAGCGAGTAGTAGTGCACGTGGTCCGGCACGGGCACGGGCGGGGGGTTGGCGGCCGTTGGCTTGTTGGACACCTGGCGACGCACATGAGCCGTGCCGAGTGCGCTTGCCTCGCGCGGCGACGTGCCTCGCGGAAGAAGCGCTCCATGCGCTCGCGGTTGGCGTCGATAAAGTCGTTCATGCTCTTCATGAAGTCCTCCTTGAAGCTTGTGCCGTTGGCCAGGTTCTGCAGCACCTTGGTCACGAGCACGAGCTGCCGCTTCACGTCCGAGTCCGGGTCCTGCGGCAGCAGGCCAAACGAGGCCGGCGTGATGATGGCCGGGTTGATGAGGCTGCGTCGCCGCCGCTGGGTCAGTCTGGACGTGCGAAGGGGGGCGCGCGGCACGCGCACCGCAGGAAGATGAACCCGCCAATCGCGGCCGGCGCGGCCGTCGGGAAGCGTGCGTTGATCGTCTCGCGCACGTGGTGCATGATGTTGCTGTGGGCACACAGCACGGCGTTAGTAGGCGCACGCCCAGCCGCACGGCAGCGCACCGCAGCCGGATCGGGAAGTAGCTCTCGGACTGCAGGATCGCCGTGAGCAGGCGCTGGCATGTCAGCTCCAGCGCGATCCGATTCACGACCACATCGTCCTCGTGCTCGACCCGGTTCGGGTCAACCTCCATATTGCCCCGGAACAGCTGGCGACGCGCCGATTCAGCTGCGATTGCCCCCGCGGACGCAGCTCGCACCTCGTTGCGCGACGTCTTGGTCTGCACCACCACGCCCTTGTCGACCGTGTGCCGGCTCTCGAGCCGGGCCTTCTTGTCGGCCTCAATCTTGGCCTTCTCCGCGCTGCGGATGATCTCGACGTGGAACGACCGCAGCGTCGCCACGAGGTACTCAAGGCCCTCGACGCGGCAGTAGGCCGTGAAGGCGGCCGACGCAAAGCTGCGCGTGCCGGTGATGAGCGCGCGCGAGGCACAAACGACGCGCGGCGCACCTGTTGGCACGGAAGAGCGTCGACGCCTCGAGCACGTTGTCCTTCTCGGCCTTACGGACCTCACGCGAGATGAGGAAGCGGATGAGGTCGTCGGCGCAGCCGTGGACCTGGAACAGGTACACGAGCGACTTGGTCACGACGTCGGCGTGTTCGGTGCTGCGGACATCGCGCGCGCACGCGGGCGCGCGTGAGCGAGTTTGCTGGCACCGCGCACGCCTGCATCAAGCGCGCACTTTTCGACGCCCTGCAGCAGCAGGAACGGCAGCTTGAAGTCACGCGCGACCACGAGCTCCTCAAAGGTCTGCCAGATGGGCTTGCCCTGTTTGGCGCACGTATGTCAGACACACGGACGCGGCCGTACGCGCGCTGCGGTCGCACCTTGATGGCGTAGAGCGGGTGCCGTGGGTTGTACAGGGCCAGGGTGTGCGCAGGGACGACGTACGCATTGAGTGCGTCGTCCTGTGGCAGCGCGGGCGCACGCGCGCGCGCGTGAGCTGCGGCCGCACGTTCGCGAGGGTGCGCACCCGCGTCGGCGTCATGTCAAACATTGACTCGAGCTTCTCGAGCCGGTCCGCGTCCTTGTCGCGCTTGCTGCGGCGCCACCAGATGAACGCGACCACAAACATGATCGCGCTCAGGATCTGCGCGCGGTCGTCAGCCACTGAGCGCAGGCGACCGCGCCAATGACGCACGATGGCGATGACGATGCCGGCGATCGCGCCCGCCGGCAGCCCCGCCACGCCCAGCTCACCGCAGCCCGGGCACAGCGTGGTCCCGCCCTGCGCGCGCGCCGTGTCAGCACGCGTCGTGTGCCGTAAGAGGGCGCGCACCGGCAGCGTCGGCGGGAAGGTCGGCGGCGGCGTCGAGGTCGCGTACGACACGACGTTGAAGGCGACCGTGTTGGACAGGGTCGTCGCGAGGCCATTCGACAGGCCGATGCGCCAGTAGAACGTGCTGTTGCCGGTCAGCAGCGCCGTGATGTCGACCAGACGCGTGGTCCACGGGTACGACTGCGAGTGCGCGTGCGGGCGTGTCGGGCGATGCCGCGCAGCGCGGGTCACGGGGGCACGCACGGCGAGCGCGGTGGTGAAGTTGTCGCTTGTGCCGACAAAGAGCTCGATCGTCGGCACGAACGGGCGCTGGGCGACGTCGTAGTCGCAGGTGAGGCCAAACTGCGCGCGGTTCAGCACGCGCTCCGCTGTTTCGTGTGCATGCGCGCACATCGCTGAAGGCGAACGACGACCAGGTGAGCGTGGCCGTCACGTTGTCGTACGTGATGTCGAGCGTCTCGTTGAGGAACGCGCTGATGCTCGGCGCGACGGGCGGGACGTTGACGCAGACCTGCGCACGCGTGCACAGCGCGCTTCAGCTTCGGCCGTGCGCAGCGCGCTCGCGCGTCGTTGCCCAACCGAAAAGAGGCTGACGGATGACGTGCGCTGGTAGGACGCGACACTGCCCGCGTTCATCCACTTGGTTGCGACCACCTTCCAGTAGTACGAGCCTGCACGCGCACGGACTGTCAGCTACGGCGTCCCGGCCCCGCGTGCGTGCGCGCACCGCTGGCTGGCGCGGTCCAGTTGATCGACGTCGGCAGGTCTGCGATGGTCGTGACGTTGAACGTGCGCACGTCGAGGTTGGGCGAGGAAAAGTCGTAGGTCGTGTCGATGTAGACGTCGATCTGGTAGCCCGCGACGAATGTGTTGCACGCGGCCACGGTCTCCCAGTTGGCGACCGACCACGCGATGACGACGTCGGGCAACAGGTTGAGTTGGTTGTTGCTCGGCGAAATCAGCGCGGGCACGTCTGGGTAGACGGGCGTGCAGTACTGGTACTGGACGGTGGTCGAGGCCGACGTGTCGGACGCGACGACGCGCGCGCGGGCCGAGACCTGAAGCGTCCAGAGGCCGCCGATGCCGTCGAGGGGGACGTAGCTCGAGGAAATGTCGGTGCCGCCGACCTGGACGACGGCGCCGGGCGTGCCGGTGCAGAACTGCGTGCACGTCGCCGTGACGAGGTAGTCGATCGGGTAGCTCGCGTCTGCGTGAGTGAGTGTCGGGGTGCATGTGAGGGCAAGGGCGGACCGCGCGCTGCGCCGACGCACAGCACACGATCGTTGGCGTCGCGGCCGTCCAAGTGACGGTGGGCGGGGTGAGCGAGACCACGGTGGGTGTGGTCGGTGCCGCGATCGTCGGCACGCTGCGCGCACGCACAAGCGGTTGGCCCGATTGCGCGGCACAGTGGACGCGCCGCACCGCAGGCCCGTCGGGAGGCAGATCGTGAACAACGAGGGCGAGGACGTCGTGGTGAGGTCAGCCGCGTTGGTGTACGACACGGTCCAGGTGTACGTGCCTGTGCGACAGCGTCAGCGCTGCGTGCGGGCTGCGCAGCGCCGTGCGCACCGACGACGAGACCGCTGAGCGTGTACGAGGTCACGTCAGAGCTGATCTGGTACGACTGCGTGATGCCGTCAGGCGCAGTCACGTTTAGGCGGAAGAACTCGGGCCCGGACGTGCACGACTGCCCGGTCGAGCGCAGGCTCCAGACCAGCGCCGCGGACGTCTGCGCGCGTAGTGAGTCGCAAGCGCGCGCGCCCGTCTGGGAGTACCGACGGCAGCACGGCACTCGTCACGGGAACCGTCAGCACAGGCGCGGTGGGCGCCTCGAGCGAGCACGCGACGCCGATCGTGAACGTCCATGGCGTGACGCCGAGGCTGTACACGGCGTTGCTGGTGTAGACCGTCCAGGAGTACCCGCCCACGGCGAGGCTGTTGAGCGTCTGTGTACGCGTGCAGGCGGTGAGGCGTCTGCAGTGCGCGACCGTTGCAATCCACGCACGTAGACGGTGTTGGTGCCGAGGGTGTAGTTGGTCACGACGTTGTTGTACGTGACCGAGAGCGTGAAGCTGAACTGGTTGGGCGTGATCGAGCACTGGCCGCCAAAGGTGAACGGCGGCTGCGTCGACCACGAGAGCGTCTGGGACCTGTGGGTACGCGCGTGAGAAGCCGCCCAGGCATGCGCTGCCGCGACAAACGTCTCAGTGCTGATTTCGCTGTTGGCAGGTGCGGACAGCGCGGCGGGGCGCGGCGGGGCGTAGGTGCACCTGTGTGCGGTGTGAGACGGAGGCGTGCACGCTGCGGCGAGGTCGGCGCACCGGTAGAAGGTGGACGAGGCCGAGGGCTGCGACGAGATCGCGCCCGCGATCGCCGTGACGGTCCACGTGTACATGCCTAAGAGAGGTTTGTGTCAGCAGTGCGCTGCCTTGTGCTCGGCGTGCCGCACCATCGGCGATCGGCGGCAGGGTGTAGCTTGTGCCGGTGACGTGGTACGTGCCCAGGCCTGAGACGTCGAGTTGGTACACGATGTTGGCGGTGCTGCAGGCTGCGTGCGCCGCGTGAGTGCGGGCGAACGGGTGCGGTTACTCTGCGCCGCACAGGTCGCCGCGGCGGCGCTCCAGGTGAGCAAGATTGTCGGCTGCGTGCCCGAGAAGGTGTCAAAGTGGGCGTTCTTGGCCGGCGAGATGAGCGTGGGCGCCGAGAGGCTGCAGACGGTGAGCGTGTTGAGCGCGCCGTAGCTGATGAGGCCGCCGTTGGAGTAGGTCACGGTCCAGATGTAAGAGCCGGGCCTGCGCGCCGGGACGGGTGCGTGAGCGCCGGTTGCGGGGTGTGGGGGGCGCGACATACGTCGTGAGCGTAAAGTTGGTGGTCACGACGGCCGCGGTGCTCTGCTGCGCGATCGGCGTCTCGAGTAGCTGGAACTGCTGCAGGCTGCCTTGGGCGGTGCCAGCCGGGGCGAGGTAAACCTGCGCGCGCGGTCGGCACGGGCGGCCGTGGCTCGTCACGCTCTGCGCACCATGTAGCCCACGGGGAAGCTGTTGCTGTTGCAGCCGAGGCCGTTGGCGGACGGGAGCATCTGGCGGAACGTGAACGAGACGGTGGTGTTGACCTGCACGACGGTGCCCTGCGTGGGCGTCTGGAGCGTGGGGGCTGCCGGGCCACGTGAGCGGCGCAATGGGGTGCCAGGGGGG